>PVKV010009379.1:34252-81607 GCA_004027835.1 Alouatta palliata | reverse complement strand
CATCTCTATGAAAAGTTTAAAAAAAAAAAAAAAAGGCAGATGTGGTGGTGCACACCTGTAATCCCGGCTACTTGAGAAGTTAAGGTGGGAGGATCACTGGAGGCCAAGAGGTCGAGGTTGCAGTGATCGGTGATTGTGCTACCGCACTCCAGCCTGAGTGACAGAGCAAGAGCCTGTCTCTTAAAAAAACAAAACAAAACATACACACACACACAAATACAACTGTGATTCTTCCGAAAAAGTCAGAAAAAGAAAGTCCAAAATACATAGTCCATAGTATTTCAGCCACTAGTGCTGCCGAAATGAAATTGGATTCAAAACAAGAACAGCAAAAAGAATTTCAAGAAAAAAATAAATTGGAGACAGCAGAGGTATCTCAGGAGAAAATGGAGGTTTTGGGTTTCTCTGTTAGATGACTCAAGCAAGTCTGCATGTGCTCTGTAAACAAGAAAACACAGTCTGGGAAAGTGTCAGCCTCTGCCCCAGCCAGTGTGCAAAATACTCTTCAAAAGAGCGAAAACTTGAAAACAAGTTGAAAACCGAGTGATGTGACAAGTGTGGAAATTCACAGCAGGCGTGTGCCTGCGCTGCAAATACGATCTGGGAGAGAGCCAGGAGCCTGGATCAGCATTTTCAGGAAGCAGCAGGTGGTGAAGGCAGTGGCATAACTGTTACGCGGAAGGTTAGTCACTAATGTTCAGCATTGGTCAGGCATGATGGCTCACGCCTGTAATCCCAGCACTTCAGAGGCTGAGGTGGGCAAATCACCTGAGGTCAGGAGTTCGAGACCAGCCTGGCCAACATGGTGAAACCCCGTCCCTACTTAAAATACAAAAATGAGCCAGGTTGGGTGCATGCCTATAATTGTAGCTACTCGGGAGGCTGAGGCAGGAGAATCGCTTGAACCCGGGACGCAGAGGTTGCAGTGACCCAAGATTTTGCCACTGACTCCAGCCTGGGCAACAGAGCGAGACTCCGTCTCCAAAAAAAAAAAAAAAAAAAAAAAAGAATTTTCAGCATCTTGTTTTTTCTTTGCATGATACGAGGTCCACAGGAGAGGTGGCTCCACAGCCTCAGTGGCCTTTCCTCCAGCTCGAGATGCCCACGGGAGGTGTCAGGGCAGGTAGAACCACCTGTGGGTCAGAAGAAAGTGCCTTTGCAAGTAAATGTCCTCCTGGATGAAAAGGTCCATCTGCGTTCCAGGCAAGGACAGTGGCCCCTGCTGCGTTTTTGTGGCCAAGCGTCCGGCATGCGGGTGTGGCCAGGCTCACCGTGCCGTGCGGGCCACACCTGCCGCAGAAGTGTGCTGTTGCTGGAAGAAGACAGTGTGAGTGTCAGCCCCACGTTTTTCAGTCTGGACTACAATAGTGAAAGCTGCAGATTGGATGTTTCTTGGAGCTGTTTCATGAAGGTCAAATTTTCTTTTGTTTTGCTTTATTTAATCTCTCCCAGACTTCTGAACTCTTGCCATGTTGAATTTTTAGTTCTTCAAGGTTATTTGGCCTTGTTCCTGACTTACATGTGTTTTTCCGCCCTAGCTCTACCACATTATCTATTTCATTTTTTTAATTTTTTTTTTTTTTTTTTTTGAGAAGGAGTTTTACTCTGCCACCCAGGCGGGAGTGCAGTGGCTCGAGCTCGGCTCACTGCAGCCTCTGCCTCCCAGGTTCAAGTGATCCGCCCACCTTGGCCTCCCAAAGTGCTGGAATTGCAGGTGTGAGCCACTGCACCCAGCCCACAGTATCTGTTTCTAAGCCTTTGATATTTTTCATTTACCTGCTACTGCTCCCTCTACCTTGTACTCTTACGGAGGGTGTGTTTCTTCCCAGCTTTATTTCTTCTCTGAGTCTCAGAATTATTGCATCTTGTTGATGTTCACATTGCTTTATTTAGTTTATTTTATTGCATTATTGTTATTGTTATCATATTTGAGACAGGGTCTCACCCTGTCACCTCAGCTGGAGTGCAGTGGCTCAGTCATAGCTCACTGCAGCCTCCATGTCCTGTGCGCAAGCAGTCCTCCCGCCTCAGCCTCCCAAGTAGCTGAGACCACAGAAATGTACCACCACACCCAGTCTCCTTTCTTTTTTTAGAAAACAACTTTATTGAGGAATAATTCACATAGGATACAATTCAGCCGTCTCAAGTGTGCAATTCGGTGGTCCCAAGTAGCTGAGACCACAGAAATGTACCACCACACCCAGCTTCCTTTTCTTTTTCAAAAAACAGCTCTAACGAGGAATACTTCACATACGATGCAATTCCCCCCCCTCAAGGGTACAATTCGGTGGTTTTTAGTGTATTCACAGTGTTGTGCAGCCATCACCACAACCTAACTTTCCATTTTCATCACCCTACAAAGTAACCCTGAGCCCACGCAGCAGTCACACCCTCTCTCTCCTAAACCCTTGGCAGCCACTCACCTGCATTCTGTGCCTCCAGATCTCTCTACGCTAGACATCGCATATAAATGGGATCACGTAGGGGCTGGCTTTTTTCACTAAACGTCAGACAGCTTACTTTTCATTTTCAGTGTGTTCCCTTTTTTGGTTTTCAAGTATGTAGCGACTACCTAGTCTGAGATTTTAAATTTAGTTTTTCATTTCTCTCCTTTCTAGAATCTAGTTTTCATCATCTACACTCTGTACTTGAATCATTACCTCTTAGAAACCTTCAGATGAGCTGTTAGCTCTCTAGGGACAAGAGTGTGGTCTGGAACCCCCCGTCCCTGCTGCAGATGTGACCTGACCCCTCCCTCCCGTCTGTGGCATCTGGTGCATTCGGTGCTGTCACTTCCCAAGTGAAGACTCATCCGTGCTGGTCTGTTTCGGTTCTGGTGTGTTTCCCCAGCTCTCTTGTTTCATAGCCTCTTCCGATTATTTAAACTGTGCTCTGTTATGGCTTTCTTAGTTATTGGAGACCTTCACTTTCATTTCGTTGTCACTACTCATTGTTGAAGTGCGGTTTGTCGCTTCTGAACATCCCGTAGACACTTGGACTTGACTTCGTGTGACTCTCACTTCCTGTGGGTCCAGATGGTCACTCACTCACTATCCTCACATTCACGGCCACTCTCAGGACAAGCACTGTCTTTCTGTTTCGCATGTCCGTGTTGACATGAATTAACTCATTTAATCCTCACAACAGCCCTGTGTGTGCTATGACCAACATATCACAGCATTTTCATTTTCTTTTTTTTTTTGAGTCAGGATCTCACTCTGTCGCCCAGACTGGAGTTCAGTGGTGCAATCTCAACTATCTGTGACCTCTGCCTCCTGGGTTCAAGAGATTCTCCTGCCTCCCCTTCCCGAATAGCTGGGACTACAGGCTCGTGCCACCACACCTGGATAAGTCTTGTATTTTTCATAGAGACAGGGTTTTGCCATGTTGTCTAGGCTGGTCTTGAACTCCTGACCTCAAGTGATCCACCTAGCTCATCCTCCTAAAGTCCTGAGATTACAGGTGTGAGCCACCATGCCCGGCCAGTATTTCCATTATCTAGACAGGAGAACTAAGGTCTAGCATTGAAGTAAAAGTCACCTAGGTTGCTTTTCTTCTTTTTTCTTGCTTAGCCATGCATGAGCAAGCTTTTTTTCTTTAACCTCTTTATTTCTTTCAACCCTTAGCCCAGATCCTAACCTTCAGTAAGTACTCAATAAACATTTAGTTTGCAGGGTGAGTGAATGAGCAAATGCATGGCTGAGATAGTGCCTGGTAGGCTGTTGACAGATGTGCCAGATATCGTCTCTCAGAGACTCGCTCCTGCAGTCTTTGTGAAGGCTCGTGAGAGTAAACCACAATCCAAGAGATTTCTTAGAGGTGGGAGACGAGGGTCTCTGAAGCTTGTGACTCCTGGATTCTCCCTGTGTTAGCATTCGGGAATGTAGCATTTAGCAGTGGGGCATTTATTAACATGGAATACGCAAGGTAAGAAGCCAGAACGGGAATGTGGTCACTCGGGGGTGCCTGTCATTCCCATTTGGCTGTGATCGCATCTGTTTAACCATTACCGGGAGAGAGAGGGAAGCTGGGGATATAGAAAGTACCTATTTAAAAGCAGGGGTGGGGAAGGGGGGAGGGAGAGAGAGAGAGTATATGTGCATACACTCTTAAGTTTTGTTTTCTGGCCGGGTGTGGTGGCTCATGTCTGTAACCCCAGCAATTTGGGAGACAGAGGCAGGCCGATCACTTGAGGTCGGGAGTTTGAAACCAGCGTGGCCAACATGGCAGAACTCCATCTCTACCAAAAATACAAAAATTAGCCAGGCATGGTGGTGCACACCTGTAATCCCAGCTACTCAGGAGACCGAGGCAGGAGAATCACTTGAACCCAGGAGGCAGAGGCTGCAGTGAGTTGAGATCACTCCACTGCACTTCAGCCTGGGTGACAGAGCAAGACTCTGTCTCAATAAAAAAAAATAATAATTTTTATTTTTTATTTTTTTGGTTAGACAGAAGATCAAGTTAAATAGACAAGGTGCCCAGCCTTTTTTTCTTTAACTTTCTTCCATAAATCTGTCTTGTATTTTATTATTTGTGACTTCTTTTTTTTTTTTTTAAGGAGGAGTCTCACTCTGTTGCCCGGGCTGAAGTGCAATGGAGAAATCTTGGCTCACTGCAGCCTCTGCCTCCTGTGTTCAAACAGTTCTCCTGCCTCAGCCTCCTGAGTAGCTGCAATTATAGGCATGCGCCACCACGCTCAGCTAATTTTTGTATTTTTAGTAGAGATGGAGTTTCGCCATGTTGGGCAGGCTGGTCTCGAACTCCTGAGCTCAAGTCATCCTCCCGTCTCGGCCTCCCCAAAGTGCTAGGATTGTAGGCGTGAGCCACTGCACCCAGCCTGGGACTTCATTTTTAAGAGGTTAAGTTTCAGCAGCAGCCATTTGTAGTAGGAACTTGTGATTTATCATCAGATACTGGGACAACCAGAACAAATCAGTCCTTGTGATTATTTATTGTATGTATGAGCAGGAAGGACTTACATTACCCCGGAGCATTTTAACGTTAACAGGTGAAAGATACTCTTTGTTTTGTACCAAAACTTTTGCTCTTCTTACACAGAACGAATAGATAATTATAAAATATATCTGTAACTCCGTAGGATTTGGTTATTTGGTAGATTAACGGCATTTTCAATCTTTATTTTTCTTATTGGCTGATTACAGTTTAGTTTAAATAATTCTCATGCTGCTTGGTCTTTTCAGACCTAGTCGTGAGGAAGAATGCGATGCAGAATGAAAAGACGTTTTTGGAATGTTTCTGAACCAGCCCAAGCTGATTGCCTCTCTTATGTTTATTGTTTTAAGTCATAAGTGACGTAAGCTTCTAGGCGTTTGTTATGGTATGTGGCTGGCTCCCAACGTCATGTCTTAAAACATTCTTTCCTTCCTGATTATTCTCTTTCTTGTTTTTCTTTTTCTTTTTTTTGGAGACAGGGTCTGGCTCTGTTGCCCGGGTTGGAGTGCAGTGGTGCAATCACGGCTCACTATAGCCTCAACCTCCCAGGCTCAAGTGGTCCTCCCACCATAGCCTCCTGGGTAGCTAGAACCACAGGTGCCACCACACCCAGCTAATTTTCAAATTTTTTGTAGAGACAGGATCTCGCTATATTGCTCAGGCTGATCTCGAACTCCTAGGCTCAAGTGATCCTCCTGCCTCGGCCTCCAAAAGTGCTGAGGTTATAGGTGTGACCTCTGTGCCCAGCTATCCTTCTCCTTCTGTTGAGTTGGTGGTCAGGTCCTTGATTCTTGGTGGCTGAGGGTGTCTCAATCCAAGGCAAGGCTCCCACAGAAAGAGACCAGGACAAACGAGGCCAGAATCATCTTCCTTTTCCAAAACGGGCTTTGTCAGTCACTCTTCGTATACTTAGTTCACCAAAACAGATGGCCACTATGTGCAAGGCACAGTTTTAGTTCTCAAAGAAGTAACACTGGCCGGGCGTTGTGGCTCACGCCTGTAATCCCAATACTTTGTGAGGCCGAGGTGGGCGGATCACGAGGTCAGGATATCGAGACCATCTGGCCACCACTGCAAAACCTCTCTCTACTAAAACACAAAAAATTGGCTGGGCATGGTGGCATATACCTGTAGTTACAGCTACTGGGAAGGCTGAGATGGGAGAATTGCTTAAACCCGGGAGGCAGAGGTTACAGTGAGCTGAGATCGTGCCACTGCACTCCAGCCTGGTGACAGAGCAAGACTGTCTCAAAAAAAAAGGAATTAAACTGTACTTAAGAATACTTAAGAAGGTTTCTATTGAAGGAACAGAAAGAAAAAAAAATTCGAAAAGGGAATACTTCTGTGTTAGCTCCATGCACAAAGCCATAGACAAATTCCATTGTCAGACAGGGACCCATTAGGAGATGCCCACCCCTCTCTGTAGCCTTTGTAAAATTAAGCTGATAAAAGGCATCGCTGTTTTTTAGGTTTAAAATCAATGGATAACCAGGAAAGAATATGAGAAATCATATTAACTATTCTCCTATTTACACTGTACTTAAATCATTTAGCTGTCTTTTTTTTTTTTTTGGACCTTCTCCTGCAAAAGAGCCATTCTAATGAACTTGGACCCCAGGGTCCATGTGTGTGGTTATTCATTAAATCCTATCGCCTGCAGATTCTCCTGACTTAAGACTTTGGCTGGGCTTGAACTCAGTAACCTGCCCTGATGTATTTCTCGGGCGTTTCTGGTCAGGCAGCTGAGCTCTGCCTTAGCGGTCATGGTGATATCCCTCTGGTTTTGGCAGGAGGTTTCGCTTGAAATTTAGCTTTCCATATTGCAACATAAATAAAAAGATGTTTTGTTTCCCGATTCTGCTTGTTGTAGACGCAGAGGTGTGTGTGACCTCTGTAACCCTAGTAGGATCGTGTTTTCACTACAGGTTGGTCAGTGCTTCCTAAAGAAAAACTCAAGTCAGAAACAAATCAGGAGCAATTATTGATTTCACAGTTTTGCAAATGGTTTTGTACACAGAAGGTGCATCAGAAAGGTTCCGGTGATACACAGGTCAAACACCATGTCGATGATCACAGCTCATGTCGAGTGCTTGCTGCGTGCCAGGGAGCTATAGCGGCTGTGTGCATGTTGATCATTTAAGCCTCACATCCGAGCTGTGGGGTAAGCCCTGCTCCTGTCCTCCTTAGAGATGAGAAAACTGAGAGGCAGAGAGATGAAGCAGCTCAGTTAGGTCATGGGACTGGGGCAGACCTGGGCGTGACTCCGAGGCCCCCTCTAGCAGCCAGGCCCTCGCCCATCACGCTTGGTTGACGGTATGGGAGCCTTGCCTCTCACTACCGGTTTGGGAAGAGTAGGTTTCCCGTTTCCACCATTGTTTCCTGACCCCCATGCCTCCCAACTTCCCACCTGCTATGGCTGGCATTTCCACCAGCCTCCTGGCTTGTCCTACGCCTCATGCTTCCCATGTGGCTCTTCCTCCTGCTCCCCCCCCGCCCCCCACGCCACTGTGGCCGCAGGATGGAGGCTTCCTGAGATGGCCCACACAGCGTCCCGCACAGCTGCTGTCATTCCCTGCACACATTCTGTGTTCCAGCCACACTGAGCAGAAAGCCAGCCTTTAGCTATTCCTGCTGCAGGCCCCCTCCAGAGAGGGCCTTTCATGACCTGTTCTGGTAACCTCCCTGCCTGGTCAGCCACCCTCACCCCTGGCCCTGTTTGCTGTTGCGGGGCTCACCTCACCCCATCGTTCAGTTCTCCATGTGGAGAGCGCTGATCCAGGGCCGTCTGTCTCCATCTGCTTGTGAGGCAGTAACAGAACAGCACAGGCTGGGGAATCGATGCAGCACGGGAATTTATGTCCTCGTACTTCTAAAGGCTGGGAAGTGCAAGATCAAGGCACCAGCAGGTTCAGGTGTCTGGGAGAGCTGCATCTTCTGGAAGGAAGAAGAAAACCAGAGGGCAAGCAAGAGAACCCCCTGAGGCAAGCCCGTGTATGCAGGTGTTCTGACCCCACCGCCAGGGAGGAGCCCTCCTGGCTCCATCACCTCCTGAACCCCTGCTTACTTAAGACTCTCAGTTAGCAATGCCTGAACTTTGGAGGGAAAACATTCGAGCCACAGCCCCTTCCTTCCCGAGGCTTCTCAAGGTGTCCCCTCCTGTGCTTTCTGGAGCACCTAGCCTTCCTCATCCTGGGACTTGGCATGCCTGACCGTCGTCAACTTGCTTGTCCTCCCGGCCTCTCTTTAGGTGATGGGCTCCACACGGGTCATGATCCCGGCTGACACAGTCACATGTCATCCCTGCACCCATCAGTGTGTAGTAAACAGGAAGTGCTTAATAAATGTTTGATGAATTAAGAGTGACTCAGTAACCCCAGTTCACAAATGCAGCGGCAGACCTTGGAGATGTGCCTGAAGCACGTGCCGGGCTTGGGACCAGAGGCAGCCGCTGCTGCTCAGCGCTCACTGCTGGGGTGCTCCCTGCGGACTGCTGTGCCGAGCAATGGGAATGTCCTGGCTGTCCCATTGTGCTCCTGCTCAGCCTCTCTCTGCTTCCGTTGCCACACGCTTCCAGGAAAGGCCGTCTTTACTTTCTCTTGCAGTTCTGGAGCCACAGACGGAGCAGGTGAACAGTTACCTGGAGAGGGACCCTTCCTGGGTTTGAGAGGCAGCCCAGTTCATGCTCCCAGGGAAGCCCTTGTATATGGGGAGCCGTAGCCTTAGGCAGGGGCGTCCTGAGCCGCCAGCACCTTGCAGGGCCAGCCACAGACATAATGGAAAACCTCACCCTTCAGTCGCAGCTTTTCCTACCTCCAAGCCAAAAAAATGCCCTTCCTCTCACAGGGCGTGGGGACTGTGGTCTCCAGAGTGGCCCTCCGTGGTCACGCTGGTTCACAGTGGCTTCTATCACCACCCTGCCACTCAGTGACTTGTGGGCCACACTCAGGAGTCATGGGAAGGAGAGCCTTAGAGCAGCCCCCTGGACAGGCCTTCTTGAGGGAGTACTTCCTGACGAAGGCGGGAAACAGCCCTGCCAGCTCAGACTCCCAGCAGGTCAGAGGTGCCATTTTCCTCTCTTTGGTCCACATAGGTTGCATTTTTTTTTTTTAACTCTGGCAAAGTGAAATGACAGAGTCAGTCCAGTGTCACCTGGGACAGATCTGAGAAATTAGTGTAAAGCTGCCATCACACCTACATCGTATTCCAGTTCACGTTTCCATGTCAGCGTATACATGTTACAACCATGATTGATCCTTGTACATAAATTGGGATGCAGGTTTCTGTTGGCAAAGAAAATGCACAAAAATTCTTCCATTGGACCAGTGTGGTGGCTCACACCTGTAATCCCAGCACTTTGGGAGGCCAAAGTAGGCAGATCACTTGAGCCCAGGAGTTGGAGACCAGCCTGGCCAATACAGTGAGACCCTATCTCTTTAAAGAAAAAAACATAGCTGGGCATAGTGACACACATGTATAGTCCTAGCTGCTTAGGAGGCTGAGGCTATAGGAGCCAAGGAGGTGGAGGCTGTAGTGAGTCATTGCTGCACCACTGCACTCCAGCCTGGGCAACAGGGCAAGACCCTGCCTCTAAAGGGGAAATAAACCATGAAGAGTTTCTTGGGGCCAGTTGGCATCTAAAAATAATCTAAGCATTTAGATTCTCTGCTGTGCTTTGGCTCCGCTTTAAGACGTCTTTAGGTATTTCCAGGACTCTTGCCAAATTCTCAGAACAGTTGACTTAAAAAGATAAGCATGTAGTATTTTTATAAGGAGAGAGGGAGATGGGGTGATCAGATGGTGCCGTACCTATAATATGATTAAGTATTACTGATGAAGTGGTCGCTAGGTTTCTGATGAATTAATTTTAAAGCACTGACTAAATGCATACCCCGTGTACAAAGCCACAGCCGATCAGTGTTGTCGACGTGTTGCCTCTCAGTGGAATCTTTCCGTGCCACACCCTTCAGAAGCTGGAGCTTAAACCCTTCAAGAAGGGACCCTGCGACCAGACGCGGTGGCTCATACCTGTAATCCCAGGACTTTGGGAGACAGAGGTGGGCAGATCACTTAAGGTCAGGTGTTCTAGACCAGCCTGGCCAACATGGGGAAACCCTGTCTCTACTAAAAATACAAAAATTAGCCGGGCGTGGTGGTGGGCACCTGTAATCCCAGCTACCCAGGAGGCTAAGTCAGGAGAATCGCTTGAACCCGGGAGGTGGAAGCTGCAGTGAACCGAGATTGCATCATTGTGCTCTAGCCTGGGCAACAGAGTGAGACTCCATCTCAATTAAAAAAAAAAAAAAAGAAGAAGAAGGGACCCTGCTTTGTTCATGATTTTATTTTCAGTGTGTGGCATACAGCAGGCCTGAAATAAATGTTATTTAAATGTTAAATTACATTGTCCCTACTTCCCGATACATTTGCCATCTGGTTAAATTCTAGTGAGAACAAAGGATAGATTTCTTTAAATAAAGTTTGCTTCTTTTTCAAAAATTCCTTGGGCTCTTCCTGGAAAAGCTGCTTCTTTACCATCTTCCCAGCAGATTCCTGGGGCCGGAGCCACCCGCCTGTTCACAGCCCCTTCCCCGGGCAGCGTGGGTCCGGGTGTTAGTTCAGCCTCGCAGGAGAATTGTAAAGATAGAAGTCAGGTGTCCTTTTGACCAACTTCTTTCTTTTTTCCTAAATGGGAGATTTTGTGAGAGAATAAAATGCATGTGGACCTCAGCTTCACAAAAGCTGGATGTTCCTGGTGTGAATTTGGATCCAACAGGAAATAGATGCTCAGCAGATGTGAGTCAGGGGAGGTTAATTGCCTGTTGCTCCGCAGTAGGGTCTCGTTTTCCGGGTAGTTTTGCAGTCTCTGACACAGGTAAGATGGTCAGTACCGAAGGCTGCCCTGACGTCCAGACTGCCCATTATGAAGGTACTCACTGGACTGGTGTTTACAGATGGAGATAAACCCAAGCAGTGTCTAGGGCCAACCAATCTGCTTTGCTGCCTTTGCAGAGAGGTCAGGGGACCCTTCTGTGGAGGAACTTTGTAATGCTTACTTTAACCCTGAAGGACAAACATGAAACATGCAGCCATGACTCCCAAGAAAACGTAATGGGAGTAAGTGGTGTGTCTCAGGGGCCAGCGGTCTCCCTGAGGGTGCACCTCTCCAGAAAGATGGTGGAAGTCCATCCTAAATGATGACCTGTTCACATTTTCACTTTACTCTCAACTTTCCAGGAGTGAGTCCTCCCCAGAGAGCAAGACGAAGCTGCGTTTCAACTGACGGTGCTTTCAATCTGTGCTGACTGTAACTTTTATCCATCATAGGTTTGAAGACATACCTGATATCGGGTCAGAGAGCCAAGGAGTCTCGCTGCAGCTGTGCAGAGGCCTTGCTTTCTGGCTTTGAGGTCATTGGCGGCTCACAGGTGTCCTCAGGCCCTAGGGAACAGGGGACAGCGTCATCAGGGAATGTCAGTGACTTGGCGCAGACTGTCAAAACCTTTGATAACCTTAAGGTTAGTTTTTTTGTTTTTTCCTACTTCTAAAACTTTCTATCAATTCTGCAGTAGAGCACGTGAAATAATAAACGGCCTCCAGGTCTGAGGCGCACAACTTGGAATGCCCTTCGATTTGGTTTTCACGATTTTAAAATGTAGTCTAAAGTTAGTGGCATTTCGCATTTTTAATATCCTGGCTTTTTGACCTATTACACACCTCCATTTCCCTTCCACTGCATGAGGATGCTTCTCACTTGAGTTATGAGTATTTTCTCTTCCCGGGACTTGTGGTATTTTTGAGGATTTCTGGAAGCCAGTGATAAATGACAGTAAAAGGTGGCTCTCCTTGGCACCTTGGGTGGAGAGCTAGTTGATTGTCTGATTTCAGAGACCACTTTGTCAAATACTTCTACGTCTCTTGAAATCCACTGTTTAATGGTTATTTGAAATGATGTTGGTGTGGGTGAATCTTAGGACACAGCTCGCTGAGAGTACAGGCTGCCGAGAGCGTTGTAGTATTTCATTATTGGAACCGAGATCCCCTGGTAGCCGCCCAGAAGTGCCTGTTTCTGGACTGACCTTCTGTCATCATAAACTACTAAGGAATTGATGCGGTTGACCTTGGGTGTATGAAATCATTTCTGTTTTTGAGCTATTCCTCCGCTTTCACGTCTGATTTAGTTCCCCCACTGGTTACTTCTGTTTATTTTTATAGTTTAAATATCTACCGTCTCCATTCTTCAAATGAGAGGGAGAATAAAAACAGTTCTGCGCTGCTTTGTGTTCTCAGATGACACAGTGGGGTGAGGATGGCGGCCAGTGGCTACAGCTTCACCCAGTACATCTCTGCCTCTCCACATTCATTCACAGGCTGCTGTTGGCATTTGCGATGAACCGTCTTCATGATGTGGCAGTCAGCTGAGGTATCCAGATTATTTACTGGGTCAGGATACATGTGTAATTATCATTGACGCCGCTCATGTATCAGGTTCATTTGTTAGCGTAATGCAGGGCTCCTCGCCTTGGCACCACTGGCATTTTGGACCAGGTGGTCCTGTGGTGTGGGGCTGTTCTGTGCACTGTCACATGGCCGACAGCATCCCTAGCCTCCACCTGCCAGATACCAGATACCCACCTGTACCCTGCTCCCCAACTGTGCCAACCAAAAATGTCTCCGGATGTGGCCCGTGTCCCCTAGGAGTGCAGAATCACTGGGACAGTGGTGTTGGACTCTCTTTCCCAAAGTCTTGGAACGTGCGTAAAGCTCATGTATCTGAGATTCCCTGGATACCTGCAAACTTTAGAGACGGCTGCCTTGCCTGGGCTGATGTTTTGCAGGAGTCAGAAAATGGAGCCCTGGGCTCCTAGACAGCAGACCCAGGCTGGGAGGGGCTGGCACGGGGTGGAATTGGGAATGATTTGGCTTTTTGGGGAAAAATTGTTTCCTCCAGCCTGCAAACTGAGCTGTATTTAAGTAGTGAAAGGCAGCCCAAGCCAAAAATGGGGACTTTGTTGTGTTTGCCATTTTAGCTTCCATGTTTGTGTGTTTCTGGTAAGGGATGTGGTCGCAGGTATCACGGGTTTAGTGACCACAGTTTTAGCGATGGCAATTCTATGGTGCATTGTATTCTAGTCATACATATTTGTTTTGATCGGAATAAGCAAAAGCCATTCAGCATATCTTCTTGGCATGTGGAGATTTTCCAAATAATCATTCAAAGTTTCTGAGAATCTTGTAATCTATCAAGTTGACAGAAGGCGAGGCACAGTGGCTCATGCCTCTAATCCTGGTACTTTGGGTGGCCAAGGTAGGAGGAATGCCTGAGGCTAGGATTTCAGGGCCAATCTGGACAACATAGCAAGACATCATCTCTACAAAAAAAATTTTTTTGATTAACCAGGCTTGGTGGTGTGTGTGTGTGGTCCCAGCTACTTGGGAGGCTGAGGCGGGAGGATCACTTGAGCCCAGGAATTTAAGGTGCAGTGAGCTATGATTGTGCCACCGCACTCCAGCCTGGACCACAGAGTGAGACCTTGCCCTTTCTCAAAAAATAAATAAATAAATGAACGTGGGGGCCGGGGCGCTCAGTGGTGAAGTAAATTTGGGTAACTCTGGGTTATACAACACTCAAAGGGTTTCTTTACTGCAGAGCTTCTCAGAGCCTTTACTAGGCTAGTAGGCAATAGCTAGGCCTTCAGGGAGGGTGCAGCATATACGGGGTTCTCAGGCCTCTTTGAGCACAATTGTTTCTTTCAAGCTGCACCTTGTGGGGCTAATGTGGATCACACCTTTTGGGGGAATGCTCATGTAGGCAAAGCAGTTTCATGCTAAGGACCAAGAGAGTAGAGAAAGGTGTTCGGTAAACAATCCCTGAATGAGCATGCAAAAGTCTTCACGTTCCAGCAGCCCCTCACTTGCAATCCGCATGGCTTCGCTTTCCCTCTGAACTCCTGTCTGCATTCGCCGCTCAGCTCTGCTACGGTTTCCTGTGTCTCCTCAGCCAATAAGGCTGTTCCCTCCTCTTCACATTCTCAGTCCCTTCAGTCTGTCCCACTTGGCCGTAACATACACCACCTTAAATCTTTGTTTCCTACGCGCCTTCCTGTGAGCTCTTTGAAGTCAGAGACTGCGTGTTAAATAACTCCACTATTTCCCAAGTGTCGAGCATGGTGCCTGGCATGTAGTAATTAACAATTTCTCTTTGGCTGAAGTTTTTAATTCTTTAATTAAACACGCAGAGCGATGCAGCTCGGCAGAGCCAGGCAAAGGACGGAACTCAGAAGCCCAAGCAGAACTGTGTGGAACTAGGGCAGCATCCACGAAGGGCTTATTTCCCACCCTCGTCATGTGTGTCCTGTGGGAACTTAAGTCATCTCCCAGGTCATAGCTGGAAAATTCTTAGCGGTTGTAACACAGCCTGTGTATTGTAACGACCTACCAGGAAATGATAGTAACGTGAAGGACCAGGGCTTTGCCCCTGAAGTCATGGCTCATAGGGACCCTCTCTATACCCAAGTGTTGGCTTGTTTTTTTGTTTTTTTGTGTTTTTTTTTTTTGAGACCAAGTCTTGCTCTTTCACCCAGGCTGGAGTGCAATGGCTTGATCTCGGCTCACTGCAATCTCCACCTCCTGGGTTCAAGCAATTCTTTTGCCTCAGCCTTTCAAGCAGCTGAGATTACAGGCATGTGCTACCATGCCTGGCTAATTTTGTATTTTTAGTAGAGTTGGGGTTTCTCCATGATGGTCAGGCTGGTCTTGAACTCTTGACCTCAGGTGATCCACCCGCCTCAGCCTCCCAAAGTGCTGGGATTACAGTCCTGAGCCCCCACGCCCAGGCTGCTGCTTCTTTTTTTTTTTTTTTTTTTAAGAGATGGAGTCTTGCTCAGTTACCCAGGCTAAAGTACCAGTGGCATGATCTTGAGTCACTGCAGTCTCAAATTCCCGGGATGAAGCGACCCTCCCAAGTCAACCTGAGTAGCTTGGACCACAGGCATGGGCCACCATGCCTAGCTAATTAAAAAAAATTTTTTTTTTTTTAGAGATGGGGTCTTGCTGTATTGTCCAGGCTGGTTACAAACTCCTGGGCTCATACATTCCTCCTGCTTTGGCCTCTTAAAATGCTGGGATTACAGGCATGAGCCTTTGTGCCTGCCCTTGGCTTCTTGAAGTGACCAGCAGTGACAGGTCCTCATCCTAAGGGCCCTGACATTGCATAATGGGGGGACAGAGATACTGCCTAAGTGAAGGAAAGAGGAGTCAAGAAGGAAGCCAAAGAGTGAGCATTTAGAGACAAGGATGCCACTGTCAGCATGGAGGAGTGGAGGCGGAGCTCGGAGGGGAGGCGGAGCTCGGAGGGGAGGTGGAGCATGGTGGGAAGGGCTGCAACTTGAAATAAGACCCTTCTCAAAGCCTGGGCTTTGCGACTGTGAAGAAATTGCAGCCAGGTGCAGTGGCTCATGCCTGTAGTCCTAACCACTCAGATGGCTGAGGCAGGAGGATCACTTGAGCCCAGGAGTTTGAGGCTGCAGTGAGCTATGATGGTGCCATTGCATTCCAGCCTGGGTGACAGACAATACCCTGTCTCAAAAAAAAAAGAGAAAAAAGAAAAGAAGGCCGTGTGTGGTGGCTCACTAGTCCCAGCACTTTGGGAGGCTGAGGTGGGCGGATCACGAGATCAGGAATTCGAGACCAGCCTGACCAATGTGGTGAAATCCCGTCTCTACTGAAAATACAAAATTAGCCAGGCATGCGCCTGTAATCCCAGCTACTCAGGAGGCTGAGGCAGAGAATCGCTTGAACTTAGGGGGCAGAGGTTGCAGTGAACAGAGATCACGCCATTACACTCCAGCCTGGGCGACAGAGCAAGACTCTGTCTCAAAAAAAAAAAAAAAAAAAAAAAAAAAATCACTTAATTCCTCTAAGCGAGAGTTTTCCTCATCAGTGCAGTGGTGATGAGGAAGAGACCTCCCTGGATTGCTGAGAGATTAGCCAGAGTGGTTCCTGCAGATGCTAGGCCTGAGAAGAAGCCCACTCACACTCAGGCACGCACGTATTCAGTCCACACAGAGCAGGGACAGTGACCACAGATGGAGTCGTGTAGGACTGGGAGGGGCCGAGAGACAGTCCCAGCTTACCTGCAAGAAGTCACTCGCTCTCTGGGAAGGTCCCACCTTCTCCGTGGTTCTGGTTCGAGAGAGATTCTCACAATGATTGTGGCTGACCATTGCTGTTCGGTTAGATGCCCTCGGCCATACCAAGTCACTCATGTCACAGGAGCATGGGCATCTTGACCTGTTGAATGTCATGTCAGCACTCCAGCAAGCATTTGCTTTCCATTTTCTCGTGAACCCTGTGGGTGATGGGCAGATGCAGATGCCGTATATCAGTAAGAACAGCTTTTCCAACATCTTTGTGAAGAAAAAGAAAACCCAGCTGGGCACAGTGGCTCACACCTGTTACCCAGCACTTTGGGAGGCCGAGGCGGGTGGATCATCTGAGGTAGGGAGTTCGAGGTCAGCCTGACCAACATTGAGAAACCCTGTCTCTAGTAAAAATACAAAAAATTACCCAAGTGTGGTGGCAGGTGCCTGTAATCCCAGCTACTTGGGAGGCTGAGGCAGGAGAATCGCTTGAACCCAGGAGGCGGAGGTTGCGGTGAGCCGAGATCGCACCACTGCACTCCAGCCTGGGCAAGAAGAACAAAACACCGTCTCAAAAAAAAAAAAAAAAAAAAATATTGGCCAGGTGTGGTGGCATATGCCTGTAGTCCTAGCTACTCAGGAGGCTAAGGCAGGAGGACCCCTTGAATCTAGGAGGTGGAGATTGCAGTGAGCCGGGATCATGCCACTGCACTTCAGCCTGAGCAATAGAGTGAGAGTCCATCTAAAAAAAAGAAAGAAAGAAAGAAAAGAAAACCCAAAATTGAATGACTTTCATGACGTTAGTTCTGATCAGTGAACCATTTGAGCTGTGAAAGCATCTGAGTTCATCTCCGAAAGGCCTCCCTGGGCGTGCACCTGCTTGGCTTGTCTGCCTGAGTTTACCTTCATCTATTATTCAGAACCCTGGGCCGCACGGCCACTGGGCGTTTCCACATGGACCAGTCAGTAAAGAAGCTAATAATATCGATTTACCCACACGGGGATGATTCAGAAAGGACCTGTCCTGCTTTCAAAAGGTTTCTCCTTCCCTTTTGAGGCCACTTACCTCAGGAACCATCCTTTTCTGACAGTGAATTTTGAAAATAACCCTAAATAAATGATCACGTTTTTTATCTACTTGTTTTCTATGTGGGAAGTCATTATGAATAGGCTCGGTCAGCCCAATTTGAGGAAGTAAAGGCATTTTCGTTTATTATAGAAATTGAAAAAATGATTTTATATTTATAGATACATATATAAATATATATGGCTTAGAAATTAAATAGGTATTTATGATAAACGGTAGTCTGAATTGATAGTGGTGATGCTTGCACAACCCTGTGAATGTGCTGAAAACCCTGGAGTTTTATACTGCAAATGGGTGCATTGTGTGCTATGTGAATTACATCTTAATAAAGCTGTTATAAAACTAAAGGGTACTCTCAGCCTGGCTCACACCTATAATCCCAGCACTTTGGAAGGCCAAGGCAGGCGGATCACTTGAGGTCAGGGGTTTAAGACCAACCTCGCCAACATGGTGAAATTCCATCTCTACTAAAAATACAAAAATTAGCCAGGTGTGGTGGCACATGCCTGTAGTACCAGCTACTTGGGAGGCTGAGGCAGGAGAATTGCTTTACTTGGAGGCAGAGGTTGCAGTGAGCCAAGATCACGTCACTGCACTCTAGCCTGGGCGACAGAGTGAAACTCCGTCTCAAAAAAACAAAAACAATTTTTTAAAAAAACCATCCCTACAAAAACTATAAAAATTAGCCAGGCATATTGATATACGCCTGTAGTCCCAGCTGCCTGGGAGGCTGAGGCAGGAGGATCGCTTGAGCCTGGGAGGCACAGGCTACAGTGAGCCAAGGTCACACCATTGCGCTCTAGCCTCGGCACTTAGGAAGAGATCCTATCTCAAAAAAGAAAGGTGGGGTGCAGCGGGGTAACAGGAACTTGACAGCAGTCAGACGCCACCTTTACCGAATAATCCAGGTGAGCCTCGCTGCTAGCGAGACACATGGCCATCCCGTACCCCTGTGTGGTATGCTGAGAAGGGCACATCACCTCTGCGGCGTTCTTCCCACCGACCCCAAACCTCAGTCTCCTCTGAGAAAGGCCCAGGCGGGTCCAGATCCAGACATTTGACAAGATACCTGGCCAGAACTTCAAACGCAGCAGATGGGAGATACAGGGAAGGACAGAGGAACCCCCATAGGTTGGGGACAAGCAGGAGGCGTGAGGACTAAATGCAATGCGGGACCTACAGGAGACCCCAAACAGCAAAGGGACGTTGGGGAAACCAGGGACATCAGAATAAAGCCTGCAGCTTAGTTAGCGGTGTTGTGCCAGTGTGAGTTGCTTTGGTTTTCGTATGTATGGGTATGTATGGAGAAAGATATACGCAGACTCCTTGAACTGTGTTTGCCACTCTCTGTAAGTCTAACATTACTTCAAAATAAGAAATTATATATATGTCTAGAGAGAGAGATGAAAATGTATGTGCAGAATCATTGAACTGGCATTGCCAGCGAGTGAAATATTGCACTTCCACAAAATTTCCCCAAATGCCAAATATTTTCTTATTTTGACTTCAGGATGGAATATTTCCACAGCCTGGTAACAGTCTTCCTGCCTGAGAGTCTGCTGAGTATATTTTCACCTCTTCTTGACTCGGGTCATCATCACCAGCCTGGTTATGGAGCCCAGTGGTCATTTAGGCCTGAGGGACTGAGCAAGAGGTCCTGGGGGTTCTTTGACTCAACCCCATGTGGCTCTGAGATTGTGTGTGTGCGTTTTACACGTGTGTGTTCGTAGGTTGCCTCGTCTCCAGCGTTCTCGGGCCATCTGCTGTCTGTTCTGTTCTTACTGCTTCAGGGATGCCCTTCTTTTTCTATGATAATTACTGCTTCTCTTTTCTTCTAATATTCTATTTTTCTGTAATGTTTCGTTAGCAGAAATACTTTATTTTGATGTACTTTAGCCTGTACCTCACCCATCAGCTTAAACAGCAATGCCTAGGCCTGCCAGGAACATAGAGTCAGCCCGGTGACTCTGCCGCACTGACGAGCTGTCCCCGTTCACCTGGAGATGGGGTCGGGAGCTCTGTTGCCTGGGCTCACCGCCCCTCTACTTGGGTCCGACCATGTGGCTCTGGGCCAGTGCCTGCTCTTTCTCAGCGTCCTCATCTGTAAAATGGATCCAGTGATAGCACCTGCATCGTGGGTGCTTACCAGGGCTAAATAGATACAAAGAGTTTCAGAGAACATCTCGGAAGTAGTATTTGTGGCTACTGGGGTTGCAATGTCATGGCTATTCCCGTTTGCCATGTTCAACATCATTTTGAGTTTAGGAGCAAAGGATGCCTCTAATAACACGACATCTTGCAAAACAATCCTGTTGAGAAGATGAAGCAGGCAAAACTGGGTTCCTCTGCTGGTGTTTCCTCCTCATTTCTGAGAAAAGAGGTTTCCCCTCTCCCTCCCTTGACAGTTTTGAAAAGGGACAGCTGTTGGCTTAGAAATGATTTATCTTGTGATGAGAAATAACCTTGAAGAAAAAACGATTTTAGAGCTCTGCGCCATATATTTTGACCGGAATGTAGGGTGCGCATCCTGAAACGTGTTAAAACAAATGCAAATGTGCCCAAGCATGTTAGAGGAATAGCTGCACTCTTCCCTCCAAAGCCCATGTCCGCATGGGGGAAGGAGCAACCATAATCCGGGAAAATGCAGAGTTTGCTCTTGGGCGTTTTCCAAGGAATCTCAGGTTACCCAGGCAACAGCTAGCAAACTCCTTGGCCCGCCACACGTGCTGCTGGGAGGACATTGGAAGTCTTAAGACTTCCCTTGGTGCCTGAAGGCCCAGGGTGCTGTTTGGAAGAACCAGGAGGACAGCCGTAGCTGCTCAGGTCGCTCTAGGGGAACAAGGCCCAGGAGAGCGAGGTGCCAGGATTATTCCTGGGTCCTCCCTGTGCCAGGAAAGGGGGCCAGAACAACACAAGGGTGGTCAGGAGTGTTCAGGGCCCTGGAGTCCGCTGCCGTCTGCAGACTGATCACTGCTGCCTCGCAGTATGGCTGCAAAGGTCGAGATCATAGAGTCGAGACTGCGACGTTGCATGGATGGGGGCCCGACTGTCGTTCACGGGCAGAACCTTGGCACATAGACATTCCTGAGTCACAGCAGCTGCTGTCCTTACGGCACTGCTTTTTCTCCAAAGTGTCTGCCCGTGTCGCTCCCTGTGAGCCAGCTGCTAGAGTTGTCTCCCAAGGCAGTGAGGTGCTTCCATGTCTGAAGCTTCCTGGAGTCGGAAATGCTCTTCCCAGGGAGGACTTCTCAGCAGGGATAGAGGTGCCTGCAGCTGTACAGGGGGGACGATGTTTAGCCCGCTGGGAAACATTTCATGGAGGCATCCGTGCTTGGCAAAAAGCAGTTTGTGACATGTCTTAATCCAGATTAAAATTAAGGTGGTGAATCGTTCAAGGAAAATTGTCGTGGGGGGTTGAGGGGAGGGAAACAAACCCACCCACCATTGCATGGTGGGACCCTCTGGTACAGAAGGGCCTTTAACTACAGCTCAAGAGGGGATGTTGACATGGGAGAATCTCTCCATAGGGTAGATGGATTTCTGTGTCTCTGTTTTCTTTTTTAAAGAGACAGGGTCTTGCTCTCTGGTTCAGTCTGCAGTGCAGTGGCATGACCGTAGCTCACTGCAGCCTCTCCCTCCCGGGCTCAGGCAATCCTCCCACCTCAGCCTTCGGAGTAGCTGGTACTACAGGCACACACCATTATGCCGAGCTCATTTTTAAAATTTTAAAAAATTTTTTGTAGAGATGAGATCTTGCCACATTGCCCAGGTTAGCCTCAAACTCCTGGGTTCAAGCGAGCCACCATGCCCAGCTCTAAGGTTTCTTTTGTTTCATTTGTTTTAAAGTTTTTATCCTGAAAGTTTATCCCCCAAAAGGAAAGTAGCTAAGGAAGAAATAGAACAACAGAAATCCACTTTTTTTTTTTTGGAAACAGAGTCTCACTCTGTCACCCAGGCTAGAGTACGGTGGCATGATCTCGGCTCAGTGCAACCTCTGCCTCCTGGATTCAAGCAATTCTCCTGCCTCAGCCTCCCAAGTAGCTGGGATTACAGGTCCATGCCATCACACCCCGGCTAATTTTTGTATTTTTAGTGGAGATGGGGTTTTGCTGTCTTGACCAAGCTGGTCTCGAACTCCTGACCTCATGATCTGCCCGCGTTGGCCTCCCAAAGTGCTGGGATTACAAGCGTGAAACACCATGCCCGGCTGAAGTCCACATGTTCAAAGTGCAGTAAAATGATGGCTGCTGGGTCCGAGTGACCTAGGCCCGTGGGGCCACACTGCTCAGTGGGGCCTGCAGTTTGCAGCTGGCTCTCCAGCCTCCCGTGCCCCCAATTCCTGGACAAACCTGCTTGGAATGGAATAGGGAGTGAGCGCTGTCCCGGCCCTCAGGACTCTACCGTGGATGTCTACAGCTGGCTGTGTGACCCAGCAGCCCCTTACTTCCTCAAGTGCAGCCTCCTTTGCCATTTGTGGGCAGCTCTGCAAGACCTCTCTTGTGTATCAGAACTTCTTACCACCGCAGGGTGCAGTCCTCAGCCTCTGTTCAAGGGGATTGTAAGCAAAGCACTGAGTTCCTCACTTGTGGAGACCACTGCCCCAGGTACCCCAGAAATCAGCATCATCCCAGTAGGGCACTCCCAGACTCCACCAGCCTTCCAGCCCTCCTAGGGAAGCCCTTGCACAGGGCACGGAGTCTCCACTGTCCTCAGTGTACCTGCTGGTACCAAGTTGGTTCGCTCTAAGTGCATACAACATCTTATAAAGCAGGGAAAGCCTGTGTGCCTTGGGGGGCACTGAAGAAGCAGGAGGCCTCTTCTTAAAGCACAGCAGGGTTGGCAGGGCGCAGTGGCTCGCACCTGTAATCCCAGCACTTTGGGAGGTCGAGGCAGGCAGATCACTTGAGGCCAGGAGTTCGAGACCAGCCTGGGCAACATGATGAAACCCCGTCTCTACTGAAAATACAAAAATTAGCTGGTGTGGTGGTGGGCGCCTGTAATCCCAGCTACTCAGGAGGCTGAGGCAGCAGAATCGCTTGAACCCCGGAGGTAAGGGTTGTAGTGACCCGAGATCACACCACTCACTGCACTCCAGCCCGGGCAATAGAGTGACACTCCATCTTAAAGACAAAAGAGAGAAAGAAAAGCACAGCAGATGAACTTGAGGCAAGAAAAATACCTGAAACAGACTGATGCCAGGAGATTGCTGTGATGAAATGGCTACAGAAGAATAGACACCAAGGGCCGTTCTATCTATAATCAAGGCCATTAAATTATCAGATGAACTATTTAATGACCAGACAGAATAACGAACAGAAGCTTTCATATTCAGTGCTAGCATTTACTGGGCACTCACTGGCACTGTGTTCAGGCTTCGTGCTCAGCCAAGTGCAGGAAACGCTTCCACACCTCTGGCTCCCTTTCCTCATCTACCAGTTGGTCCCTGAAATGGCCAGTATGCCCCCTCAAGCACGAAGCCTCCACCTTAGCCACACCAGAGAGTTCCCTCAGGGATCTTTTTTTTTTTTCCCTTTGAGAGGGAGTCTTGCTCTGTCACCCAGGCTGGAGTGCAGTACTCTAGGCTCACTGCAAACTCTGCCTCCTGGGTTCAAACAGTTCTCCTGCCTCAGCCTCCCGGGTAACTGGGATTACAGGTGCCTGCCAGCAAGCCTGGCTAATTGTATTTTAGGAGAGATGGGGTTTCACTATGTAGGTCAAGCTGGTCTCAAACTCCTGACCTCAAATGATCCGCCCATCTCGACCTCCCAAGGTGGGACTACAGTCACCACCGCACCCGGCCCTCTCAGGAATCTTTTAGGCCTGGGTATCAGGCACGTCTGCTTTATTCTTCTCTTGGTATTAGATTTTCTTTCATTTAATAATATCAGTGATCTCGTTGGCTGTGTGTGTGTGTGTGTGTGTGTGTGTGTGTGTGTGTGTGTGTACCACGCTGGAGCGCAGTGGTGCAATCACAGCTCACTGCAGCCTTGACCTCCTGGGCTCACGTAATCCTCCTGCCTCAGCCTCTTGAGTGGCTAGGACCACAAGCACATACCACCACGCTCAGCTAATTTGTTTTATTTTTGGTAGAGACAGGATGTCCCTGCATTGCCCAGGCTGGTCTTGAACTCCTGGCCTCCAGTGATCCTTCCGCCTCAGCCTCCAAAAATGCTGGGATTACAGGTGTGACCCACTGCGCCTAACCAGGAAAATGTTTTGAAGTTTAACTCTGTCAGTCAATACCAAGAGATGCTTTAAAATAATCTCACTGTATGTTACTGACAACTAGAACATTTTACCTCTGTGGATAATGTCAGTTTTTAAAGAGCTATAAGTAGATGTTATCTGGGTGCCATTATTTGCTCAGATATGCTAGTTAATGATTTCACTAGCTATTGTGGCATGTATATTTTCATTTGTTGAATGCATACAAATGTTCAAATTTAGCTTGTATGTTACATTAGGTTCTCAAACTATCCAACCCTGTAGAATCTTTATCTCTTTTATTCAGTACAGTATAGGCCTGCAGTTTAACTTAAAAGATAACTTGGGCCATGCCTTTGCCCTTAGGTAATGACACTGATTTTAAATTTCCAAAATAATATCTGGCCTCCCCTAATTTATTTCATAACTGTTTTACAGTTCTTACTGTAAGAAAATTGCTTTTGAGTGCTAAAAAAAAAAAAAACTTTCCTTCTGCATTGATAATGAAGCACTCTATAAAAAAGAAAAAGAAAAAATTGTAAAAATCATTCTTGCCACGGTTTGTCTTCACTGGAAGTTGTTAGTTGCTTTCTTAGACAGTTCTTAGGTTACTGGGCCACACTGATGATAATGATAACTTTATTAAGGGTATACTGTATGCCAGGAACTGTGCTAGACTGTATGTGTATGTACTTATTCCATTTAATTAATTATTTAAGACAGGATCTTTCTCTGTTGCCCCAGGCTGGAGTGTAGTGGCGCCCTCAAAGCTCACTACAGCCTTGACCTCCCAGCCTCAAGCAATCCCCCCACCTCAGCCCCGAAAGTAGCTGGGTCTACAGGCACACACCACCATGCCAAGCTAATTTTTCTACTTTTTGTAGAGGCACGGTTTTGCCATGTTGCCCCGGCTGGTCTCAAATTCCTGGACTCAAGTCATCCTTCCACCCTAGCCTCCCAAAGTGCTGGGATTACAGGTGTGAGCCACCACACCCAGCCCATTTCATTTAATTCTTAACAACATATCTTCACTCTTTTTTATAGATGAGGGAACTGGGGTAAAGTGATTTGAACATTCTCCAAGCTAGTAAGTAATTGACTAGCATTTGAATCCTAATGTGTGAAAAATAAAGGCTTTGCTCTTTCTAGTATACCCGTATTAAATCTTGCCTTCTCTGTTCTATGTCAGTTAATTCCCATAACTTTTAAGTACTGCTGAATCTGGAAATCATGTACTTCTGATTATTCAGCCCATCTTATGAGACTAGCCCATCACGCAGAGCTTAAGAACCTTGGATTTGTGTGCTGGCATAGTTGGTGGCCAATTTATTTACTTAATAACAGCTCTGTTGAGATATAATTCACATACTATAAAGTTTATCTTTTTCACCAGGCACCGCAGCTCATCCCTGTAGTCCCAGCACTTTGGGAGGCCAAAACAGGTAGATCACCCGAGGTTAGGAGTTTAAGACCAGCCTGGCCAACATGGTGAAACCCTGCCTCTACTAAAAATACAAAAAATTAGCCGGGTGTGGTGGCGGGAGCCTGTAGTCCCAGCTACTTTGGAGGCTGAAGCAGGGGAATGGCTTGAACCCAGGAGGTGGAGGTTGCAGTGAGCCAAGATCGTGCCACTGCACTCCAGCCTGGGCGACAAGAGAGAAACTCAGTCTCAAAAAAAAATTTAGAAATCAATCTTTTTAAAGTGTACCTTTCGGTGGTTTTTAGTATATTTAGCAAGGTTGTACAACCATCACCGGGATCAATTTTAGAACATTTTTATCATCCCAAAATGAAACCCCATCTTAGTTCATTCCAGCTGCTATAATGAAATACCACAAACCAGGTGGCTTTTAAACAACAGAAATGTATTTCTCACAGTTCTGGAGGCTGGGAAGTCCAAGATCGAGGTCCCAGAAGGTTCAGTGTCTGGCAAGGACCCGTTCCTGTCTCACAGGTGGTGCCTTCTCCCAGGGTGGAAAAGATGAGGGATTCCTCTGGGGCCTCTTGTATGAAGGCACTAATCCCATTCTGAAGGTTGGTCCCCCATGACCTAATTATCTCCCCAGGTTTTGCCCCCCAGTGCCATCACCTTGGGCGTTAGGATTTCAGCATCTAACTTTTGGGGGACATACACATTAGGACCATAGCAAACCCCACATCCCTTAGCAGTCACTCCCCATTCCTCCTCCCTGTCCCTGCTGGCAGCCATGAATCTGCCTTCCCCCCTAAGGATTCACCTTTTCTGAATATTTCATGTGGACGGGATCACGTCATATCTGTGCCATGTCTGGCTTCCCTCCCTGAGCATAGCGTTTTTGAGGTTCCCCCGTGCTGTGGTGGGTGTCAGTGCTTCAGCCTTTTTCACGGTTGAGTAATATTCCATTGTTCCAATAGACCACAGTTTGTCGATCCATTGTTCAGTCAGTGAACATTTGCAGTTCCATTTTTGGGTCATGCTGCCACCTGCGTTCATGCACGGGTTTTGTGCGTTTCCATGGTCACTTTGCCAGTTGGCTTTCAGCTCATCCCGAGTGGCTCCGTTCACCTTCCCCTTGCTCACCACCGCGCCGCGTGATGGCAGACTGCAACAGCAACAGCGGACCGGCCTGAATGGAGGGTGGCAGTCTCGCTTTCTGGGTGTGTTCCCACGGTCTGTGTTTTTCTTCTAGACCTGCCCTTCATGCGGAATCACATTTGCTCCCAAATCCGAAGCCGGCGCCGAGGGAGGAGCTCCTCAAGACGAGCATAAAAACAGCACCAAGGTAACAAGCTCATGGCTGTTGTTCCTGTCCGTTCCTCTCCTGGCGCATCCACCCAAGGTGACATTCCTGTCTTGTCAACTTCTTAGTTCTGAGAGTAACTCCTCCTGGGTAACACCACTCCCCACTCACAGGTCCTCTGGGTGTTGAAGAGAGCGGCTGGGAACGCGGGGGAGGGTCAGCAGGAACCCACGTGGAGTGCAGCGCTCAGGGGCTGAAGTGGGCGGGACTCCTTTAAAGGCCAATAAGAGTTTAAAATGCGGGGATTCGAGTGTTTGCAGGGATTTGTGGTGCTGGAAGCTGGACTCGATATATGGTAGTATATAGGCAGAGACAAGAGGTGGTCTTCACTGCGAGAAAGGCTCAGTGAAGAGAGAGTGGGAGTCAGGGCAGGTGGCACAAAGGCTGCCAGGAAAACCAGACTTGGACACCAGGGCCAGGACTGAGCCCACCTGTGAGACCCTGCCAGGAGGGCTTGTGCAGGCGACGTCCCTGGGGCCCAGGCTCTGTTGTCCTCCGTCCCCTCTCCATCTGCCAAAGGACTGCAGGTGCAGGTCAACCCGTGTCTTCCCATAGCCGTGGTGGACACCCATGACACATGCCCATTTCCATCCACCTTCCCTGGGCCACGCCCTGACAGCCCTGGACCCTCATCACACTTCCCCCAGCCCCCCGACCTGTGTACGATGACCCCGGAATCCTGGTTCTGGTTCCTCACTTTCCTCCCTTGCCCTCCACCTCCTCACTGACTCTTCCCACGTCTCACTTTCCTGGTGGCCTGAACACCCAGCATTGCCACTGGGCACTATTGGGTGACAGGGAGGAGCAGACAGGCCAGCAGGGCTGGGATTAGAGCAGGTCTGCAGGCGCAGGGGGTTGGGGGGCCCCTCGAAGGTTAGAAGGTCCCGCACCCAGTGCAGCGGGGCCCCGCATGGCAGAGGTCGGGATGGGATAGGCACACATGCCCGGTGCCACTTCACTTCCTGTGTTTGCGCCCTCTTTGTCTCGAGGCAGGCTTCTGGAGGATCTAATCCCAAAACTCAGAACGGGCTCCTGAGCCCTCCCCAGGAGGAGAAGCTCACCAACAGTCAGACCTCTCTGTGTGAGATCTTGCAGGAGAAGGGAAGGTGGGCAGGGGTGAGCCTGGACCAGTCAGCTCTCCTTCCGCTGAGATTCAAGAACATCCGGGAGAAAACGGATGCCCACTTTGTGGACGTCATCAAGGAAGACAGGTGAGATTGGGGCCGTCTGAGAAGAAGCAAAGGTTACAGGCAGTAGCCTCTCTGCCTTTTTCTTTTTTTCTTTTTCTTTTTTTTTTTTTTTTTTTTTGAGGCAGTCTCACTCTGTTACCCAGGCTGGACTGCAGTGGCGTGATGTCAGCTCACTGCAGCCCCACCTCCCAGGGTCAAGTGATTCTCCTGCCTCAGCTTCCCTAGTACCTGGGATTACAGATGCACACCACCATGCCCAGCTAATTTTTGTATTTTTAGTAGAGATGGGGTTTTACCCTTTTGGCCAGGCTGGTCTCGAACTCCTGACTTCAGGTGATCCACCCACCTTGGCCTCCCAGAGTGCTGGGATTACAGACGTGAGCACCATGCCCAGCCTAGTGTGAACATTTATGAACAATACAGTCGCTGTCCTTCAATCAGATATTCCTGAAGTTGGATTGGTTGGATTCAGGCTCTCCCTCTGGCCAGACAGAGACTGCAGAAGGGATGCCATGTCCTTCTCAGGGTGTCCCCTCCAGGGACAGGCCATGACTACCTGTTCCTTGTTAGTGATACTAATTTTGATTAATTAGGCAACGTGGTGCCAGGTTCTCTCATCTAGGGTTATTATCTTCCCCTTATGACTAATAAGCAATCTGTGGGAAGATACTTTAAGATCTTGCAAATATTTCATTCCACATCAGAATTCCGTAGATTTAACATTCATTGATGATTCTTGTCTCAAACGGTCTTCACTATGATGCTTCAAAGGGTTATTTTCAGCCAGGCACAGTGGCTCATGCCTGTAATTCCAGCACTTTGGGAGGCCAAGGCAGGTAGATCACCTGAGGTCAGGAGTTCAAGACCAGCCTGGCCAACATAGTGAATCCCCGTCTCTACTAAAAATACAAAAATGCTGGGCATGGTGGCTCACGCCTGTAATCCCAGCACTTTGGGAGGCTGAGGCAGACAGATCATGAGTTCAGGAGAGCTAGACCATCCTGGCTAACACGGTAAAACCCCGTCTCTACTAAAAATACAAAAACTTAGCCAATTATGGTGGCACGTGCCTGAAGTCACAGCTGCTTGGGAGGCTGAGGCAGGAGAATCACTTGATCCCAGGAGACTGAAGTTGCAGTGAGTCAAGATTGCACCATTGCACTCCAGCCTGGGTGACAGAGCAAGGCTCTGTCTCAAAAAAAAAAAATACAAAAACTTAGCTGGGCATGGTGGCACTCATCTGTAATCACAGCTACTTGTGAGGTTGAGACAGAATTGATTTGATTGAATTGATTGAACCCGGGAGGCAGAGGTTGCAGTGAGCTGAGATCGTACCATTGCACTCCAGCCTGGGTGACAGAGTGAGACTCCCTCTCAAAAAATAAATAAATAAAAGGAGCAGCACAGCTTATAGCAGTGTCGCTTCTGCCACTTGGCTGCTAAAATGTGGCCCTTTGTGCATCTTCCCTGCAGCTGCTTGGTTGCTCTTCCCTCTGTCCTCACCCCTAGAGTCAGGGGAGGAGCGAGGGTCAGTGTCCTGGGACGGAATTGTTTCTCGTCTGAGTCTGAGAATGTAGGAAGTTATTGCATACGTGTCACAGAACAGAGCATCCGCTACGCTGCAGGGAGAGGAATGAGCACACATGTGGTGAGCTCTGCTTTGTGTCAGGTGCATGAGAGGCACTTCACATATTTCATCTGATTTACGTCTTTTTTTTTTTTTTTTTGAGACACTGTCTCACTCTGTCACCCGGGCTGGAGAGCAGTGGTGCAATCTCAGCTCACTGCAACTTCCATCTTTCAGGTTCAAGCAATTCTCCTGCCTCAGCCTCCTGAGTAGCTGGGACTACACGCAGCCTCCACCAGGCCTGGCTAATTTTTGTACTTTTAGTAGAGACAGGGTTTCACCATCTTGGCCAGGCTGGTCTCGAGCTCCTGACCTCAAGTGATCCACCCGCCTCAGCCTCCCAAAGTGCTGGGATTACAGGGATAACACCACGCCGGGCCTCATCTGATTTACTTGTGACAGTCACTGTATGAGGGAGAGAGATTAATGCAGCCATATTTGCTTTCTGAAACCGTGTTATCATTCCCTTAAGTTTCTAGCCATTTTCTGCAGTATCAAAAGGATATTACTATTTGCTGGCAATTCATAAATGAACGAAGAGTCATGGAAAGCGGTTTTGATTGCCCTGCTATTAAAATCACTGAGCTTTATCATTTTTCAGGTTTCACATGCAATCTGCATATGTGACAATAGCACCAAAATTACGCTAACTGTAAACACAATTTTGTGATAACAACCTGTTAGCTTTTACGGTGGCAATTACTGTCAGTGCTCTGAATGACAGGGCCGCCGGTTCTGAATTATGTTTTCATTTTGAAGCCTCCAAATCAGTGTAAATACTCTTGGCACAGTGATCTGCGTGTTCTTCACAAAAGATTGTTTTACAAAACAGAAAAGCTGCCTTTATCTTCTCTTAGTCCTGGGCGTTAGAAACGTGTTTTCAAAAACAAGGCTCAGCGGCTCACGCCTGTCATCCCAGCACTTTGGAAGGGCTGAGGTAGGCAGATCTCTTGAGCCCAGGAGTTCAAGACCAGCCTGACCAACATAGTGAAATCCCATCTCTACTAAAAATACAGAAATTAGCTGGATGTGGTGGTGTGCGCCTGTAATCCCAGCTACTCGGGAGGCTGAGGCGGGATAATCACTTGAACCCGTGAGGCGGAGGGTGCAGTGAGCCAAGACTGCTGTACCATTGCACTCCAGCCTGGGCAACAGAGTGAGACCCTGCCTACCAAAAAAACCAATGCTCTGATAATGTATGTCATCATGGTAGATGGTCATTCTCTAATGGAAGTGGAATACAAAATATCATTAAGCTTAGAAGCACAAAGGACTTTCCAGAGATTTGTTTTTCGTTGATTTTTTTTTTTTTTTTTTGAAACAGAGTTTCACTCTTGTTGCTCAGGCTGGCGCGCAATGGTGCAATCTCAGCTCGCTGCAGCCTCCACCTCCTGGGTTCATGCGATTCTCCTGCCACCTGAATAGCTAAGATTACAAGCACCTGCCATTATTCCCGGCTAATTTTTTGTATTTTTAGTAGAGACAAGGTTTCACCATGTTGGCCAGGCTGGTCCCAAACTCCTGACCTCAGGTGATCCACCCGCCTCGGCCTCCCAAAGTGCTGGTATTACAGGCGTGAGACAGCGTGCTGCACTCAGAGGTCTGTTTTAACAGGGGCAGCTAAGCAGTGTCTGTTACACAGGCGCTTTGAGACGCCGCTGTTGTAATATGTCTAATGAGCAGCGTTTTGGTAGCTAATTGCAATCTTCTGAAAAAAATCAATCCGATGATGGTGCTGGATGTTGATGGACTGCGTTTATTGTGTCTTCTAGCCTGATGAAAGATTATTTTTTTAAGCCGCCCATTAATCAGTTCAGCCTGAACTTCCTGGATCAGGAGCTGGAGCGATCCTACAGGACCAGCTATCAAGAAGAGGTGTGTTTGTTTTTCCTGTGTTTTCACTAAAGAACGTATCCATTGTTCTCACTGGGTCATTCACTGTTAGTTCTGTGCTTTAGCGGGGGATAGGGACATGAAGGCTGACATTGATTTCCCACACTCTGTAAACCCTAAGTGGCAACTGTACATGGATTTCTCTTTGTAAAGGAGGAAAAAAAACCTTTCTTTGGTCTTTTGTCTTAAAGTGCATCCTCGCCATTACCAGACCCTTTCCTCTGCAATCGTGTTTCCAGGACCCTGTGGCTATCCCAGTCTTGGAAGGGATGCCCCCACAACCTGCCCTGGAAGGGACCCCCCAACCTGTCCTGAAAGGGAACCCCCTCACCTGCCCCAGAAGGGAACCCCCACCACACCTGTCCTGGAAGAGCCCCCCACACACACATATGCTTTGGAAGGAACCCCCCTCACCTGCCCTGGAAAGGGGGTCCCCCCCACCTGTCCTGGAAGGGAACTCCTCCTATACCTTCCCTGGAAGGGAGCCCCACACGCACATACCTGCCCTGGAGGAGAGCTCCCCACCAACCTACCCTGGCACAGCCCCCACCCCACCTGTCACGGATTCTTGGGCGCGACTTCTCTACCTGTTGCCCTCCCTGCTTTCTTCCCCTGGGAAGGGCCCAGGAGGCCTTTACCTCTCTCTCTAACTCCGGCTCCACATTCCCTCTCCCACCCCCACCTCCTTAGCCCCGTGTCCTTGACCTCTCAGCTCAATCACCCAATCCCACTTCCTCCAAGGAGCTCACCCTGACTGCAGACTGGACTGTGCTTCCCTTCATACATTTCCTTCTCTGTGCATGTGCCATTTTGGAATCTTTCCTGTGTGTTTCTGGAATCATATTCCTCCCTCCCTAGATGCTCAGCCTTGTGACGTAGGACCCCCTCTGTCTTCTCCTAGCCCCTCCTCACAGCCTCTAGCACAGTCCCAGCACCCACAAGTGCTCATAGGGGGTTATTGAAAGGAATAGTATTAGAACCTAGAGGCTGGTTTGAATTCTGGCGGCTCTCTGACTACATTCTCTCTTCTGGCCCCAAACCTAACCTCTGAGTGTTCCCAAGTCAAGAGTGCACACTTTGTTCTCTTAAGCAAAGAATAAAAAAAAAAACAAGGGCGCGTGCCCTCCCCACTCAGAACAAAAGGGGTTTCTCACTCTGATTCCCTTGGTTCCTCCAGCAGGTCTTCATCAAACTGTGGTGTCCTGGCCTGGGCTCTAGAGAGACCCTGCTGAGCCTGGTAGAGGCAGCTCATGCCTCGTGGGGTAGGAGGTGCCCCCTCCCGTCCACCTCCAAGGGACAGGGAATATCCGTTAATGTCCCAGGCGCGGCTCCGGGAGTGGACTTGGAAGTTGGCTGGTTGATAGCTTGTAAGGCAGAATATTGTCTCATTTAATCCTCACAGCAATGCTTTGGGGAAGCCGATGATTATCTTCATTTTACCAAAGAGAAAGCCAAGGCTGCGAAAGGCTGAGCGGGTGGCCACCGTCCCATAGCCAGGGTCGCACACCAGGAGTCTGGCTGAAGCCAAGTGTCCAGGCCACTCCTCACGCTGCACCACTGAGGCTCCCAAGCAGCAGGCACCTTTGTCATCCCTTCCTCCTGGCACCAAACGTGTGCTCAGCCTCTGCTCTGCCCAGGACTGTTCTTGGTGTTGGGGAAGGGGGAAAGATGTGCCATGCTAGGGAGCCGGAATTAGAAACAAGGTCTGGAGCTGGAGGTCTGTGAATGTCCTCTGAGCACACAGCAAGGCACCAGCCCCAGGCTGGGGGCTCTGAGAGGGGAGTTCCTGAGCCTACCTCAGTATGAGGACTAGGAATTAATAGAATGCAGGAGGAGGGAACATTCTGGAGAGTGGGGCCAGCACCCACAAACGTTAGTGATACCAGTGAGCCTATTGCATCCAGGGAGCTACAGGTGCATCCAGGCCAGGGCGGGGCGGGAGTAGCAGAAGCTGGCAGGGGCCAGGTCACGGCTCCCACACCATGGACTTTATGCCAAAGGTCACAGGAGCTGTTGAAGGGTCTGGAACAGATTGTGTGTTATAAAGATCACCTGGCTCATGCCTGTAATCCCAGCTACTCAGGAGACTGAGGCAGGAGGATCACTTGAGGCCAGCAGATAGACCAGCCTTAGCAACATAGTGAGACTCTGTCTCTTCCAACATAAAGAAGAAAAACATGGCCGGGCGCAGTGGCTCACACCTGTAATCCCAGCACTTTGGGAGGCCAAGGAGGGTGGATTGCCTGAGGTCAGGAGTTCAAGACCAGCCTGACCAACATGGTGAAAGCCTATCTCTACTAAAAATGTAAAAATTAGCTGAGTGTGGTGGCAGGCGTCTGTAATCCCAGCTACTTGGGAGGCTGAGGCAGGAGAACCCGGGAGGCGGAGGTTGCAGTGAGCCGAGACCATGCCGCTGCACTCCAGCCTGGGCAAGAAGAGTGACACTCCATCAAAAAAGGAAGAAAGATAAAAAGGAAGGAAGGAAGGGAGAGAAGGAGGGAGGGAAGGAAAGAAGGGAAGGAAGGATATGTATCAGCTGAGTTTTGGAGAGTGACAGAGTATGGACAAGACAGGAGGCCACATGACATGACAGGTGGGAGGCTGTTACCCAAACTCAGGGCAGGCGGCCACAGGGTCCCAGTGCGGAGGAAAGAAGAGATGCGGGGACAAGGGCCTCCTAGCTGGCCCTCATGTGGAGACTCGCCGTGCTGGGGGCTCCACATGGGTAGGTTCTTGGCTGAGCATCCCACTGCCCACAAGGTGCAGGTACTGGTTTATCCTGGGTTTCAGGTAAAGAGACTGAGGCATGGGTGGGTAGGTATCGTTGCTAGTCATGGTGGAGTGGTCTTGAGCCCAGGCAGCCCAGCTGCAGAGCCTGTGCTCTGATAATGGTGGGATGGTCGCACCCGGAGCCCCTGGGATGTGGGCAGTAAGCAAGGTGGAGCCTAGCCCACGGCACTGTCCTCGGGTCTCGAGCCCATGGAAGAGAGGGCGAAAGAGCGTCATGACATGGGCTTCTAGGGGAGCGTCATTCTCCGTGGGACTGGGATAGGTGGCGCTGCCACTGCCGGGATGCACAGGTGGGCCTGGGGAGCCTCTGGCATCAGGGCCGGGGGTGGCCCAGAGGGAGAGGCTGGGGCCGGGCAGGTGTCTCTGGGAAGCGGCAGGGCAGGCAGGAGAGACCTCAAGAGAGGTGGAGGGAGGAGCAGGCCCCTGCCAGCATCCATGGATGGGGCTTTCTATAGAGGAGACAGCAGCCCCAAGCGGGAAAGGCCCTGCACCTGAGCCTTGGCTTGGAAGGTGGGCGGTGTGGACTCTCAGAAGGACAGCAGACCACGTGGAAACCTTCTGACCTCACGTGTGGGTGAGGCAGTGAGGTCTCAGGAGCCATGCGTGCACCCAGCCCTGACTCAGTCCCCTGATGGGCACTAGATGGAGCCCCAGGGAGAGGGGATGTGTGTGTGCCTCTGCCAAGTTGGGTGGGCATGGGCAGTGTCACCCCTGAAATTCCCACACCTTCTGAGGGGATTCCAGTGCTGGGACCAGACCCACCCTTCTGGGGCACATGGACACTTACAGAGACTCCAGGTTCCTTGGAGGGAATTTGGAACCAAACCCTGCTCCCAGGTTGCCCTGGTGGGGTGCAGCCTGGCATCAGGGCTGACTGGCAGCTTTGCCCCCAGCGTCCAAGCTCCGCCTCCTCCCCTCCCACACAGCTCCCAGTGGTGGCTGTGGCACCCGGAGCAGGTTTGTCCCTAGGAACATGCACCAGACCCGGGGCTGTTGCAGGACCTTTCCACTCCCTGCGCCCCCAGCCCTGAGCCCAGCTGGGATGCCGAGTGGACACCCACAGCCTCTCCTCGGTTGCCAGAAGGTTGCAAGGCCAACTGGAAAGCAGCTGAACTGGCTGCGTCCCTCTCTCCCAGCCACAGCCCCTACCGTGGGGCCCTGCGCCTTCCTCTAGGTTAGCGGCGTGCTCAGGAGTCAGCCGGTCCACGCCAAGTCTTGGGCCTGGTTCCTCCTTCACTGTGTGCCCTTGGGGCAGCCCCTGGCCTTAGGCTCCCAATCTGTGCACCGAGATGAGTGGTGTTTCCTGCCTGTGAGGTGTCCGGAGCATTGGTGGAGGTCTCACCTCTCCAGGGCCCCGTGGGGGATGGGCCTGGTCAGCTCTTGGACATGTCAGCATCATGATTTCTCCCCCCAACTCCTGAACACTAGTGCGTGCCTCTCCACTGCACTTGGCACACCTGCCTGCGTTTTGTATCCCCGTCCCTCCCACCTTCAGGTGTGAGTTGCCCAGGGGCACCATTCCGTGAGGGCCCCGGCCGCCGGCACAGAGCCAGGCCCCGCAGGCTCCCAGGTGACGATGTGCAGGAGCGTCACCACTGCCGCTGAAATCCCCGCCGGCTGCTTCCGCCATGAAGCCCCCCTTTCGCCCCTGCTGAACCTAGGACTCCGAGGGGCTTTGCTGCCCAGTGTTCTCATGCGACCACCTTACATCTATGTAGAGACCTCACCTGCGCAGTCAGGAACTCATCTTGCAGCTAAATATATAATGTGTCTATGAGAACTTGCTGGGTCGTCATCAGTTGCTCTGTGACCCTGGCAGGGTTTTTTTCGGTTTTTTTTGGAAACAGGGTATCATTCTGTAGTGGCATGATCATACTTCACTGTGGCTTCAAACTCCCGGGCTCAAGTAATCTTCCCACCTCAGTCTCCCAAGTACGTGGGAGAAAACACACACACACACACACACACACACACACACACACACGCCACCAGGCACACACACTATGCCCAGCTAATTATTTTACATGCCACTAGGCGCACACACTATGCCCAGCTAATTATTTTATTTTTTTAGACCGAGCCTCGCTGTGTTGCCCAGACTGGAGAGCAGTGGCATGATTGTAGCTCACTGTGGCCTCAAACTCCTGGGCTCACACGATCCATCTGCCTCAGCCTCCCAAGTAGCTGGGACCACAGTCATGCACTGCCATCCCTGGCTAATTTGAAAACTGTGTAGAAATCGGGTCTCACTGTGTTACTCAGGCTGGCCTTGACCTCCTGGGCTCCAGCGACCCTCCTGCCTCAGTCTCCCAACGTGTCAGGATTACAGGCATGAGTCACCATGCCCATCCCCCCAGTCAAGTTTAACTTCTCTGTGCCTTGGACTCCCCAGTGTTAAATGGGGTGGTAGAGGGAACCAGCCCTCCTAGAGCCTTCCCGCCCTGGGCCTGGCCCTGAGCAGCCACTCAGCACCTGTTGGCTGTTTCTCCATCTGAACCGCGCCTCTGGCTGCCAGTAGCCACCCAGTCATTCTGCTCCACTCCTGCTCCAAACAGGTCATCAAGAACTCCCCCGTGAAGACGTTTGCCAGTCCCACCTTCAGCTCCCTCCTGGACGTGTTTCTGTCGACCACAGTGTTTCTGACGCTGTCCATCACCTGCTTCCTGAAGTACGGGGCAGCCACCGCACCTCCCCCACCTGCCGCCCTGGCCGTCTTCAGCACAGCCCTGCTTTTGGAGGTGCTGTCCCTCGCGGTGTCCGTCAGGTAAGCACCTTGTGGGCCGGGTCTCCAGCTCTGAGTCATTAGCTCCCTCTTCTGGCTCCATGGCTTATGGCTGAGCAGTCGGACTGGTCCCGAGCCAGCTGTCCCTGCTGGCTGATTTCTGGAGATGGGCGTCCATGTATTCCCTCAGCCCTCTGCCCTGACATCCTCCCTCCCTGACTCTGGCCCAGATGCGGGGGGACCCACCTCACTGGAGGAGGCAGTGCCCCTGCAGCCCCAACCACTGCCAGCTGGTCCCGGGATTGCCAGGGTCACAGACTGCAAAGGAGCTGTTGAGAAGACAGGAAACAATTCTGAAGGAAGGAAAGGAAAAGACAAGCTGGGGGTGGAATGATAGGTGGGCCTGGGTCAGCAGGTGCCTCTTCAGAGTTCAGGGGCCAAACATACACCCCCTGGCAGCATCCCATGTGCTTGCACTGGGCGGTGGTCTCGTGTATGACACCAACAGAAGAAGGAATAGACAAGGTCAACTTCATCAGAAGTTAAACTGTTGTGCTACAAAGAACACCATCAAGAAAGCGAAACAACCCACAGAATGGGAGGGAAAATTTGCATATCAGGCCTTAGATAAGGTCTAATATCTAGAATGGATGAAGAACTCATACAGCCAATAATAAAAAGGCAGCTCATTTTTAAAGAGACAGAGGGTCCGAGTGGACCGTAGGTGCATTTTGGGAAGCTGGGCCCTCCAGACCAGCCTGGCTACCTCAGGGGGCTCAAAGCAGTCCTGTAGTCCTGATCAAGCAGGTGGTCCTTCGTGGTCCACCTCCTAGGCACCACTGGCTCCTTTCATGGCCCTGTCACCCTCAACAAGACTTTCCTCCTAGCCGAGCCCCACTAGCAACTGCCCCCAGGAGCTGGGCTTCAAACAGACAGAGGGAGGCAGCCCTGACCTTGAGCTTCTGCGGCCCTTACCCAACATCCCAGGGCAGAAGAGAACCGCTTGGGGTCTGGCCGGAGGCTCCAGAAAGCTGGCTTCTCCTATCTGGGGTGGGCAGGCTGGGATTCCTGCCTCCTCACTCCCAACCGCACTGCACCCAGGACGCTTTCAGTTTCTGCCTAGGCCACCACCGGCCATGCCCTCCTCTGTAGCGTGTGCTCACTGTTTCCCAGAACTCCCCGAAGGCTCGCACCCCAGCACCCACAGTGAGCAGCCTTCTCCCTGGCACAGCTTCCCCTCCTGCCTCAGTGCCCTCCTGCGCTTCTGGGGACCCCTCCCAAAGGAGTTGTCGCCCACAAGCACTTCCAGGGTCTGCTTCCCTGCAACCCAAACCAGACATCCGCAGGCCCCTGGTTGGCTGGTTTTTCCTCTTTAAAAAGATCAGCTTTAGGCCGAGCGTGGTGGCTCACGCCTGTAATCTCAGCACTCTGGAAGGCCGAGGCAGATGGATCATCTGAGGTCAGGAGTTTGAGACCATCCTAGCCAACATGGTGCAACCCCATCTCTACTGAAAATACAAAAATTAGCTGGGCATGATGGCAGGCACCTGTAATCCCAGCTACTCAGGAGACTGAGGTGGGAGAATCGCTTGAAACCAGGAAGTAGAGGTTGCAGTGAGCTGAGATTGCACCACTGCACTCCAGCCTGGGTGGCAGGGCAAAACTCCATCTCAAAAAAGGAAAAAAAAAAGGGATCAGCTTTATTGTAATAAGATTTACATAAACTTACTCATTCGAGTAGACAACTCAGTGATTTTTAGTAAATGTAAAGTGTTGTACAGATATCACCACTATGTAACTACCGGGCACCTCCATCACCCCAAAAACAAACCCATCCCCATGGGCAGTCACTCCCCCATGTCTGCCCTCCCTGGCCTGCCCCAGGTTTTCCTCTAATGCCTGCGCCTGTAGCCTCTTGAGGGCTCCCAGCATTGTCTCCACACCTTTTTCCTCTCACCCTTCAGCCGTGACTCCCTGCTTCTTCAGGCCCAATTCCAAAGCGTTGAGGCCAACCCTGGTCTACACTGCTGAGGGCCGGGGCGAGGTCTGCTGGGCCCGCCTGGATGGACACACTCCCCAGGCGTCTGGTGAAGGTAGTGGCCGCTGCGCCCCTCAACAGGCGTCTGGTGGGATTTGCTTCCATTTACCAGGAATCATCAAGCCTGGGAGAGGTCCAGATCCTGAAAGTCTTCCCTGGCCCCTCTGAGGGACATGTTGAGAACCCCAGCTTGATGAGAGTCTGTGCTGTGGGGTTTATGGGTGCCCCGTCCCTTTTCTGCACAGGAGGGAAGCCAGGCACCTTCTCAGTGACCAGCCCCAGGCCCTGCCTGCTGCCTCCAGGAGGCTTCCTGCATCTCCCCCACCGCTTTACCCCGGCAGGCATGAGGACGGCAGCGAGGACGGCAGTTCTCGTTCTCAGATGCCTGCTGTCTCGGGGACCAGCGTGAAGGCCCCCCCACCCCACATCTTTCCTGTTCCTGGGCGGGAACTCGGTTCCGTCTGTCCTCCCTCCTAGGGCCTCTATTCTGCATATTTGTGGTTATTCTTGGAAATATTCCAAAGCCTTCATTATCCTTTAAATATCAGGAAGCCAGGGCTGTCCAGGACCCTAAAAGGGTGAGGCTGTGCCAGAGTCCACACGGGGAGTGGCTGGAGAGTCAGCCCTTCCTCACCCGGCCACAGGTCACAGCCAGATGGTGGAGACGCTGTAGCTGTTGAGGTCCGAAGGCCAGGCCTCGGAAGTGGATGCGGGGTTGGGGGGCTTTGTACTGTTGAGTCACAGCAGCAGCCCCTACCCAGCCCCTCCTGAGGCAGGGACAGCAGGCCCATCCCCGGCTCCCTGGCAGCAAGCTTGGGAGGACTATCTCCCCATGAGGACCCCACACCTCCTCCTCACCTCCCCATGTGGGCCCCCCATGGCCCAGGGTTCCCCAGGCTCAGCCAAGACTTGTTCCTCCTCCTCACAGCGGTTCTTGGCCCACACGCTCAGCTCCTTCTTTATACAAACTTTTTATTTCGTCAGCCTCATGCTCCTGAAACGGAGCCTGCCTAAACACACCTGCAAAAGGAGTCAGTGACTGCCGTCACTCTCGTCAGGAGGACAAACAGGAAGCCTTTTAAAATGAAATGTGTGATGCTGCCCCTCATGTACAGCAGGGCTCTGCTGCCTGGGGAGTCCTGAAGCCGCCAGCCTCACACACGCACGGTGAATGGGACAGCCCAGACGCAGATGGCACACATGTGCAGATTTGGTGGCCCAAGCGCCACGAGCCAGGTTGAGCCTGTGATTTGATTTTCCGAAACACTGGACAGGCCTCAGCGATGCCCCAAACAGAGTAGAGATCACCGTCACTTAGTTTGCGCAGGAGCTGCGCTCCAGAAAAATCCAGTGTGTGTGAGCGCCACTGCAGAGCACTCTCTGTAGATGGGCAGGCTCTGGGCAAAGATGCCATCAGCAGCCTTCCATCTTTGTGGGTGCCCAGGGGCATGGCTGCTGTGTGGGGTGTAGGGCAGAACTTCCCTGAGTGGCACCCACCCACATGCAGGAGGCCTCCATCCCTGGCACCTGCCCACCGGGTGCCAAGAGCACCCCTCCTGCTGTGACAACTACATGGGCTCCACAGAACTCCAAGTGCCCTCAAAACTGCCCCCCGTCAAGACCTCCTGCCCCACAAGCCAATGGAAGCAGGTGACGGCAGCATGGTGGCTCCCAGACTCTCCTCGGGGCCTGTGATACTCTCACGTACTCCCTGAGACTAGCAAAGCTTGTGCTTTTCACAAGCACATTTTATAAGAACGCAACATGTGACCGTACAACCAGGTACAATGAGTTAAGCCCAGCTTCCTTGCCTTCCACCAAAAGTGAGGGAGGTGGATCCCCGCCCCACACCTGCTTCCACGCCTATCCTGGGGCAGCGAGGGAGAGAGCGGAGGGGAGTGCTGGCTTCAGTCTCATGCCATCTCCTGGCAGATGACCCACCCCAGGCCCCGTTGCTCATGCTAACCCCGGCTCTCTTGCAGAATGGTGTTCTTCCTGGAGGATGTCATGGCTTGCACCAAGCGCCTGCTGGAGTGGATCGCCGGCTGGTTGCCGCGTCACTGCATCGGGGCCATCCTGGTGTCACTCCCCGCCCTGGCCGTCTACTCCCATGTCACCTCCGAATTTGAGACAAACATACACGTAAGTAAAGGCTCAGCCATTTTATTTCCATGTTCTCCTGATTCCCTAAATCTCTCTCTCTAAATCACTGGGGATAGCCATTTAAAAATAAACCCTTTGGCCACGCGTGGTGGCTCACACCTTAATCCCAGCACTTTGCCGGGCCGAGGCGGGTGGATCACCTGAGGTCAGGAGATCGAGACCAGCCTGGCCAACATGGGGAAACCCCGTCTCTACTAAAAACAAAAGTTAGCTGGATGTGGTGGTGCATGCCTATAATCCCAGCTACTCAGGAGGCTGAGGCAAGAGAATCACTCAAACCTGGGAGGCAGAGGTTGCAGTGAGCTGAGATCGTGCCACTGCACTCCAGCCTGGGTGACAGAGCATGACTCAGTCACAAAATAAATAAATACATAATAAAAAATAAATAAAAATAAACCCTTGAAGAGGCACGAACTCTTTTACTATCCTGAGCTGGCCTTTTTAGAAGATGACTGGGCACGAGCCTACCCAGATGCTCACGCCCTGGCAATGGCCCAACTCGGGAGTCCCCGGTGGGCACAGGTCCCTGCCAGTGTGCCTCATTCTTCATCAAGTTCCAAATCAGTCATTTTTCCTTCATGCTTTACAAAGAAGCATCTGTCCCACATTTCCTAACCGTGCGAGAAGCGGACCTGGCACGGGCAATTGACTTGTGCCCGGATCTGCTGCTGCTGACGGAGAAGGGACCTTTGAGCTAAACTCCACCGAGAATGAACCAGTGTAGTCATGGGAGATGATCGTTTCGGTGCAAGTGAGCGTGAGCTGCGGGCGGGCTGATGGTGTGTGGTACTTTAACCCCAGATCACGTCACAGTGGGCCCCAAGGAAAAGCTTTTTGAAGGAAACTGATCACACAGTGGTTCTCAAACGGGGAGGCCTCCGTTTCCTTTCCATGAAGACGTGCCATTTCCCACACCTGCAGAGGGGCGTGATATCACGTGAGTGGGGAGCCTCACGCAGGGTAGTAAACCTAGAGGCTTGATCTGTCCTTGATACTGCCTGCTAGCAGAAGGAAGACTGCAGATAGTAAGCAATTAGCTGGTATCCGTGATATTTTTAGATTGCACAGAAACATGGATTAGGATGGGTGTGGTGGCTCATGGCTATAATCCCAGGCACTCTGGGAGGAGGCCGAGGCAGGCAGATCACCTGAGGTCAGGAGTTCAAGACCAGACTGGCCAACATGGTGAAACCCTGTCTCTACTAAAAATACAAAAATTAGCCAGGCGTGGTGGTGGGCGCCTGTAGTCCCAGCTACTTGTGAGGCTGAAGCAGAAGAATCATTTGAACCCGTGAGGCAGAGGTTGCAGTGAGCTGAGATAGCGCCACTGCACTCCAGCCTGAGCAACTCCGTCTCAAAAACAAAAAAAGAAACATGGATTAGTGGTGAGTGTTTTGGAGGCCCAGGTATAGTGGGGACGGTGGTGGTCCTAGGAATGGATCAGTGGTGAATGTTTTGGAGGCCTGGGTGTATGAAGCGAGGCAGGGGTGGTGGGCCCTGGGCGGCTGTCCTAACCCTTCTGTTTTGCAGTTCCCGGTGTTCACAGGCTCAGCCGCACTGATTGCCGTCGTGCACTACTGTAACTTCTGTCAGCTCAGCTCTTGGATGAGGTCTTCCCTTGCCACCGTTGTAGGGGCCGGGCCACTGCTCCTGCTCTACGCCTCCCTGTGCCCAGACAGGTACATGGCCAGCACTGCGTGGGCACCTGGGTGCGGGGCCACCATGCCTGAGGTTGCTTAGGGGCTGGCTGCATTTACACATTGTTCTTCATGCCTTAATAGAGATGTTTCCCATCATGACCCAAAATCGCTCTCAACAGAGAGCTAATGAGATGCCCTCAGAGTAATACGCAAAAGAAAGAAAAGGAATATCATTTAGAACAGCCCTCTGAACATTTGAATGTAGACATCCTGGAAGGTGTCGTGTAGCAGTCGCAGGCTTGAGGTGACTTCTGATGAATGGGCTGGAATCTAAGAAAGTAGGACCTGAGGGATTTCATAGAAGACAGTCAAGGCCATGAAAGAGCAGAGGTGCAGGTGGACGTGAAGGCGGAGAGGAAGCTGGTGCTGACCGTCCTTGAGTAGGGTAGAGGTCATGATCCAGCACAGGTCACAGCCTGGAAGTAGGAGGGGAAGACGTAGGATGATTTTGCAAGCAACCTGGGCCTTATTTCTAAATATGTCAGGCCAGGCATGGTGGCTTACACCTGTAATTCTAGCACTTTGGGAAGCTGAGGCAAACGGACCACCTGAGGTCGGGAGTTCAAGACCAGCCTGGCCAACACGGTAAAACCCAGCCTCTACTAAAAATACAAGTATTAGCCAGGCATGGTAGCATGCACCTGTAATCCCAGCTACTTGGGAGGCTGAAGCAGAAGAACCGCTTGAACGCAGGAGGCTAAGGCAGGAGAATCACTTAACCTGGGAGGCGGAGGTTGCGGTGAGCCGAGGTTGCACCACGGCACTCCAGCCTGGGTGCCAAGAGTGAGACTCTGTCTCAAAAAAAAAAAAGTAAATAATAAATAAATACTATGTCAAAATAATTCCCCATATGATGTCATGAGACAGGATCTATGACTGGTCACTGGACACAGGTCTTTTATTTTGAAATCCTCTATATACTGAGGAAGATATTGGCCTTCAAAACTGTATTGCTGATAGGTGCTGAGGAAAGAGATGGCACAGACACAGAAACAGCAGTCAGGGAGGCTGGTGGACCTCTGGGGATAAGTCCCATTCTCATCATCATGCTGCAAACAATGTAAAAACATACAGGATGGCAGTGATGGGTGCTATATTTAAAATATTTGCCATTAGTGGCCGGGCGCAGTGGCTCACGCCTATAGTTCCAGCACTTTGGGCGGCCAAGGCGGGTGAATCACAAGGTCAGGAGTTCAAGACCTGCCTGGCAAGCATGGTGAAACCCGTCTGTACTGAAAATACAAACATTAGCTGGGCATGGTGGCAGGCGCCTGTAGTCCCAGCTATTCAGGAGGCTGAAGCAGGAGAATTGCTTGAACCCAGGAGGTGGAGGTCGCCCTAAGTCGCGGTCACGCCATTGCACTCTAGCCTGGGTGACACAGCAAGACACTCACTCTCTCCATATATATATGTTTGCCGTTAGTGACACCAGTGAGATCCCTGTCCTTCGTGTGCTGCACTAACTGAATAATGTTTGGTTCTTGATTTGTTAAAAATAAGTCCCAAATTGCCTACTGCACATTTGCAACTGGTTTCAGGGTATTTTAAGCCTTTTCAGCTAAATACGTTGTTGGAAATATGTAATACCTTGGCTAGCAGAATGTAAGCAGTGAACAGTTTATTCAAATATTTCATAATATCTTAAACCCATTAAACTTCCATTTGTGTAATAAACTTCTCCCAAATACTGGGCTTTTTCTATAACTGCTTATGAAAATATTTCACTATTAGTGTGTATTGAAAAAAAAAATGCCTGCTTACAATTACAGAGAGTTTAGGTGTGCAGAATATTTTAAAGTCACATTGGGACATTTCTTCCTTATCCTTGCAGGAGAGCTAACATTCTGGTTCCCTAAGTTATTAAGAGAGCCAGAGGAGCCTCTGGCATTACTGAAATGCCCCTTGGAGTGGCATTACAGTTGCTGAGGACCTCTGCTTGAGTAAATTCAAAAGCACAGTGATTCCATTTGCCGCAGTATTGCCAGTATCAAATGGAGTAGGCCCGGTATATCTTTGGTTATGAGCAAAGCAGCAGCCCAGTCATGGGCAGTGGGAGCATCCGTCCTCAGTTTACTTAAGAAAATAATCACAGTATGAAAGACATTTCACTTCCTTGCAAATTAAGATCAAAAAAGGAATTTTAAATAGGACTGATACTCAGTACTTGAAATGAAACTTTAATAAGTGGATTACTTTACACAAAATAAAGCAGTCTTGGATTTTGCTGAAGGTATGGCCATCTAGAACGATGGTCATGATAAGCTCTTTCTCAAGAGTGTGAAATCCCATAGGCCAGGCGCTGTGGCTCACGCCTGTAATCCCAGGGAGGCTGAGGTGGGCGGATCACAAGGTCAGGAGTTTGAGACCAGCCTGGCCAATATGGTAAAACCCCATCTCTACTAAAAATACAAAAAAATTAGCCAGGCATGGTGGCACACGCTTGTAATCCCAGTTTCTTGGGAGGCTGAGGCAGTAGAATTGCTGGAAGCCAGGAGGCAGAGGTTGCGGTGAGCCAAGATCCTGCCACTGCACACCAGCCTGGGTGATGGAGCAAGACTCCCATCTCAAGAACAAAAAAAAGGAAAGAAATACAGCAAACTGCTTTTTAACCTTTTAGATCCATCACAGTTCCCTGATCCAACATTCACAGGGGCCTTTAGGTGCGGCTGCAGGGCTTTTCCACCTGGAGCTGGACAGCCACGGTGATGAGGGACTCCTCCGTCACCTTTGCGCTCAGAGTTCAAATAGCAGATCTGGGGTAGGGATGGTGGTTGAAGTTCCCCTCAGCCCAGAACTCCTCCATCCGTGTGAGACCCGCGGAGTCCCTAATCCCATCATGGCTGCTAAGCCTCACCAGGAGAGAGAGGATGCGGGGTGGTAAACCAAGACATAAACTCGACTTTTCCAAGGGAACTGCCCCCAGCATTGAGAGACACAGACGTGAAGGAAAAGGTAGAAGCAGGTAGCTTATGTCAGTGTCTCCGCCGTGTCTACAAGAGGGGCATGGTTTGCTCGACTCTTTTCAGGTTGCCTTGCAGAATGCCTTCTTTACTCTTTATAATAATATCTTTCTGCATTTTAATTTCAGTTCTGTATTAACTTCGACCCTTGACACCGTACAGAATTTCAGGTAAGCTTTTAATAATGCACCTCTGTCTGAATAAATGATAGTGACTTTGTTACCCCGCTCATTTCTAAGCTTCCTGAAAACAGCAGGATCTTGAATAAAATGAACAACATGTCCATTCTTATAATAGAAAGTGGAAAATGCCTGCTTGTTGAAATATATCATAGCTATAATATCTAATTGAGAAAATGAAATTATTTTCATTTTATTAAGACAGATTAAAGTCATTGTAATTTTATGTAAGACTTTAGCGTGTAACAAAGGAAATCTCACAAATCAAAGAAAAAAAGTTATTCTGTAAAATATTTTAAAATAACTGACTTTGAAATCCACAATACTAAATCTTTGACCCTTGCTTTACTATAAATATCAGAATACATTCTAAATAAATTGAAGAGTCAGAAATAAAAATTAAACTATGTGAGGTCTAGAAAAAGTAAAAGTTAATAGTTTTCAAGCCTCTAAGACTGAGATAACTTTCCAGGCTTACAAATAATAAATAGAACCACAAAGAAAAGATGGACAAATTAGAGAGGAAGGGAGAGAAAATCAAAGCAAACAGAAAAAGACTGGACTTGATAACTCGTGCCTGTAATCCCAGCACTTTGGGAGGCCAAGGCGGGAAGATTACATGAGGCCTGGAGTTCTAGGCCAGTCTGGTCAATGTAGCGAAATCCTGTTTCTGCAAAACATTTTAAAAATTAGCCCAGTGTAGTGGCACGCATCTATAGTCGTAGCTGCGTGGGAAGCTAAAGTGGACTTGAGGCCAGGAATTCGAGGCTGCAGTGAGCTGTGATGGTGCCACTGCACCCCATCCTGGATGTCACAGTGAGACTGTGTCTCAAAAAAAGAAAAAAATGCCCAGGCATGGTGACTCACGCCTGTAATCCCAGTGCTTTGGGAGGCTGAGGTGGGTAGATCATGAGGTCAGGAGTTCGAGACCAGCCTGGCCAACATGGTGAAACCCCATCTCTACTAAAAATACAAAAATTATCTGGGCATGGTGGCAGGTGCCTGTAATCCCAGCTACTTGGGAGGCTGACACAGGAGAATCGCTAGAACCCTGGAGGCGGAGGTACGGTGATCCGAGATTGCACCATTGCACTCCATCCTGGGTGACAGAGCGAGACTCTATCTCAAAAAAAAAAGAATTGAGCTTTGGCCAGGCATGGTGGCTCATGCCTATAATCCCAGCACTTTGGGAGACCAAGGCAGATTGTTTAAGCTCAGGAGTTCAAGATCAGCTTGGGTAACATGCCAAGACCCCATCTCTAAAAGAAAAAGAATTGAGCTTTCAGTGTCATGGAGCTGTCTGGCTGAGGATCTGCCAACTGGATATATAATTATTTAGTGACCAAGCCCTTTATTACATAAAATCAGGCGGCCTACTCTGCATGGGAGGGATACAACAGGGCACAGCATTTACATGAGCAGAACAGTCGGTGTGTTGTAAAAAAGAAAAAGACTAGAAGGAAATTCAGCAAATGTTCATAGTGATTGCCTCTGGCTGGCAGGATGATGGACGAGTCTTTTTTTTTTCTGTCTACTTTTTTCCTTCATTTCCTATGATGAGTGTGTAGTGTTTTTAAATGGAAAAAAAAAATGTATTCCAGCATGTTGGGGCGGCAGAGGCAGAATTGTTTGAACCCAGGAGTTTGAGACCACCCTGGGCAACATAGTAAGATCTCATCTCTACACAAACTTCAAAAAATTAGCCAGGTGGCCAGGCGCGGTGGCTCACGCTTGTAATCCCAGCACTTTGGGAGGCCGAGGCGGGTGGATCACGAGGTCAAGAGATCGAGACCATCCTGGTCAACGTGGTGAAACCCCGTCTCTACTAAAAATACAAAAATTAGCTGGGCATGGTGGCACGTGCCTGTAGTCCCAGCTACTCAGGAGGCTGAGGCAGGAGAATTGCTTGAACCCAGGAGGCGGAGGTTGCG
>PVKV010009379.1:0-34152 GCA_004027835.1 Alouatta palliata | reverse complement strand
TTAGCCAGGTGTGGTGACGCCTGCCTGTAGTCCCAGCTAATCTGGAGGCTGAGGCAGGAGGATTGCTTTAGTCTGGGAGGTCGAGACTGCAGTGAGCTAGGATCGTGCCGCCGCACTCCAGCTTGGGTAACAAAGACCCGGTCTCTTTAAAAAAGAAAAAAAGTGTATTTTCAAAACAAACTTTAAGAAACTGTGCTACTTAGCTGGCCACGGTGGCTCACCCTATAATCCCAGCACTTTGGGAGGCCGAGGTGGGCAGATCACTTGAAGTCAGGAGTTTGAGACCAGCCCAGCCAACATGATGAAACCCCGAGTTTACCAAAAAATAAAAAAGTTAGCTGGGTGTGGTGGTGCGCACTACTCAGGAGGCTGGGGCAGTGAAGAATTGGCCGAGGTTGCAGTGAGCTGAGATTGCAAGACTCTGTCAAAGAGAGAAAGAAAGAGAGGAGAGAGAGAGAGAGGAGGGAGGGAAGGAAGGAGAAAGAGAGGAGAGAGAAGAAAGAAAAAAGAAAAAGAGAGAAGGAGGGAGGGAGGGAAGGAAGGAAGGAATTGTGCTGATCTGCAGCCCTCTGACAAATTGATTCAGCCTTGTATAAGGGCAATTTGGAAATTTCTAAAGAAATTCTAAATGTGCAGTATTTAAAATGACTTAGCACTTCCATACACACAAAGATAGGGGTAGAAGAATATTCCCTGCATCGTTGGTTGTGGTTGGATGAGACAGACCCAGGCCCAGTTCCATCAGGAGGAGTCTGGTTAAATTACAGGATATGCATGTGCTGGAACACGGCACGACCATGAGAAATTATAGCACTGGTGAAAATGTTGACATTGTCTTGCGTGACTTGGGCAAAACAGAACTAACCCAGAATGGGGGGAAATGGTGTCTCGTCAAACTTTTTTATACAGGTAGAGAGTACAGAACTTATAAAAGCTATTTGTAAAGGACAGGTTTGTTGGATTAGAAATCTAAAAACCAAATATATTAGAGAATGTTAAATTTCTTGGGTATGATGGTGATATCGTAGTTACATAGTGAAATATCCTTATTCTTAGAAGATGTATACTGAAATATTTAAAGTGTCATGTCAGCAACTTACTTTCAAAATGTTCAACAAAAAAGCAGGTGCAGTGGCTCACGCCTGTAATCCCAGCACTTTGGGAGGCCACAGCGGGCAGATCACTTGAGGTCAGGAGTTTGAGATCAGCCTGGCCAACATGGTGAAACCCTGTCTCTACTAAAATACAAAAATTAGCCGGGCATGGTGACACATGCCTATAGTCCCAGCTACTCAGGAGGCTGAGGCAGGAGGATCACTTGAACTCAGGAAGCAAAGGTTGCAGTTAGCCAAGATCGCACCACTGCACTCCAGCCTGGGCAACAGAGCAAGACTCAAGCTAAAAAAAAAAAAAAGTTGTTAGGCCAGGCACAGTGGCTCAACCCTGTAATCCCAGCACTTTGGGAGGCCAAGGTGGGAGGATGGCTTGAAGTTAGAAGTTCAAGACCATCCTTGGCAACAAGCAAGACCCTATCTCTTCAAAAAAAGTTTTTTAATTAGCCAGGTGTGGTGGTACATGCCTGTAATCCCAGCTACTTAGGAGGCTGAGGCAGGAGGATCGTTTGAGCCCAGGAGTTTGAGGCTGCAGTGAGCCATGATTGTGCCACTGCACTCCAGCCTGGACAACAGAAACCGTGTCTCTTAAAAAAAATGAGAGAGAGAAAAGAAAAGACTTATAAAAGAAGCTAAAGACTTGTATTAAGAAAAAAGAATGACCAAGCACTTATTAAAGAAATCAGTTACAGGGCCAGGCACAGCAGCTCACGCCTATAATTCCAGCACTTTGGGAGGCCAAGGGACGAGGATTGCCTGAGCCCAGGAGTGCAGGACCAGCCTGGGCAATACAGTGAGTCCCCACCTCTGTTTAACAAAATAAAATAAATCAGTTTCAAAACTCAGTCTTTATCCCTCCACATCTGCAGCCAGCCAAAACCAGGAACGGGCAGCTTGCCAGCTTCAGGTTGTTGAAGGCTTGGACTCCACGAAGCTTTGCGTAGCTAGCGGGGCTGTTCTGAACTTGGAAGCCCCAAGCAGTAACCTCTCCCTTTCCCGTGTCTTTGCTCTCCAGTTCCGAGAGGAACCCGTGCAATAGCTCGCTGCCGCGTGACCTCTGGCGGCCGGCCAGCCTCATCGGCCAGGAGGTGGTTCTCGTCTTCTTTCTCCTGCTCTTGTTGGTCTGGTTCCTGAATCGCGAATTTGAAGTCAGCTACCGCCTCCACTACCACGGGGACGTGGAAGCGGACCTCCACCGCACCAAGATCCAGAGCATGCGGGACCAGGCGGACTGGCTGCTGAGGAACATCATCCCCTACCACGTGGCAGAGCAGCTGAAGGTGTCCCAGACCTACTCCAAGAACCATGACAGCGGAGGGGTGATCTTCGCCAGCATCGTCAACTTCAGCGAGTTCTACGAGGAGAACTATGAGGGTGGCAAGGAGTGCTACCGGGTCCTCAACGAGCTCATCGGGGACTTTGACGAGCTCCTAAGCAAGCCGGACTACAGTAGCATCGAGAAGATCAAGACCATCGGAGCCACGTACATGGCGGCGTCGGGGCTGAACACCGCGCAGGCGCAGGACGGCAGCCACCCGCAGGAGCACCTGCAGATCCTGTTCGAGTTCGCCAAGGAGATGATGCGCGTGGTGGACGACTTCAACAACAACATGCTGTGGTTCAACTTCAAACTCCGCGTCGGCTTCAACCACGGGCCCCTCACGGCCGGGGTCATCGGCACCACCAAGCTGCTGTACGACATCTGGGGTGACACCGTCAACATCGCCAGCAGGATGGACACCACGGGCGTGGAGTGCCGCATCCAGGTGAGCGAAGAGAGCTACCGTGTCCTGAGCAAGATGGGCTACGACTTCGACTACAGAGGGACCGTGAACGTCAAGGGGAAAGGCCAGATGAAGACCTACCTGTACCCAAAGTGCACGGACCACGGGGTCGTCCCACAGCACCAGCTGTCCATCTCCCCAGACATCCGCGTCCAGGTGGATGGCAGCATCGGACGGTCTCCCACGGACGAGATTGCCAACCTGGTGCCTTCTGTCCCGTATGCGGACAAGACATCTCTGGGCTCCGACAGCGGCTCGCAGGCCAAGGACGCTCACCTGTCCCCCAAGAGACCCTGGAAGGAGCCCGTCAAAGCCGAAGAAGGGGGTCGGTTTGGCAAAGCCATAGAGAAGGACGACTGTAATGACGCGGGAATGGAAGAAGCCAACGAACTCACCAAGCTCAACATTTCAAAGAGTGTGTGAGGCGGCGCCCACCCGCTGCCCGAGGTGCTCTGTTTGTCGAAACACAATAATATTTGTATTCGGCTGTTGTGCTTTCAAAGCACCACAGTTTCCCTCCCCGGTCGTGGTGTTATGTGGTCATTTCAGCCCTAACTTCTGTGTGGATCACAGTTATTCAGGGTTCATTTTCATCCATTTCTTTCCCTTCGCTCCCTTCCCTGGAAACCCCGCCTGCCTCTGGGTCATCCGTTCAGCGCGTGGTGGAGAACAAGTGCCTTCAGGGCTGGCCTCGGCCTGGAGTCTCGGGACAGAGGCCACCAGTGGAGATCATGGCTTTGGGTATTACTTGACTTTTAGAACAAAAGCTGTGGTTAAGGTCTCATTTTTACTGCTTTTTCCCACGAGACACTCTTTTCAGTTCTCTGGCTAATGCCGTTTTTATTTTGTTTCTGTCTCAGTCACAGTGTTCCCCGGCGACCTGACCTCTCTATGTAAGCACACGCGCGCACACACACTTGCATTCATGAATCTGATATAAAGTGCCAGTAATCCACCAACAGGGGGTGCCAAGGGGGCGCGTCACGACGGCCCCGCCATCCCCACTAACCCACCTGCGCTTTCCCGAACACTGGGCCCCGTGGGCTGAGTGGGCCTCGCTCCCTGCCCCGAGCAGATTCAGGAACTCCCCCACATGCATGCAGGCCAAGGCAGCAAACACCAGCCAGGCACAATGCCTTGGGGGTCTCAGAGCCGCCCCTCACCCTGACCCTCCACCCAGGGGTCTTCCAGTTGGGAGTGGAGGCGTTGGTCCTGGACGCTAACTCATCAGAGGAGAGGGAAACAGCAAATAAACATCCAAGGTTGCATTTATTTATTTATATATTTATCCGGAAGTGTGTGTGCTCTGGGACGGGATGCTGGGTCCTCAGCATGGGGGGAGGCAGCCACAGGGGAGGGCAGTTTCTAGGAAGGTGACCAGATGTCTCTTTGTGTTTCAGCCACCTGGGGCTGCCCCCAATCTCCCCACTCCGAGACGGGTCTAAGCGAGATCCCAAAGCATGGCCAGTGCAATTCTGGGGCTGGGGGAGTAGCTGCCCCTACCACCCACGAGGGCTTCTTCCTGCCGGGGTTCACTCAAAGCCACAGGGGTCTGGGTCGGCAGCCCCAGTGCCATCTTGGCTTCCACAAATTCAAGAAGTTTTTCAGCTCCCTCTTGTGCTCGGATGGCACAGGGCCTATCTGTGGCAGGATTTAATCAGGGAAGCAAGTTCCAGCCTCTGAGGCGGATGCAAATACGGGGTCTGTAGGGGGCGGAATCCCGAGGGCAGGGCAGCACGGGAGACCCAGGGAAGCTCCCTCCCGGCGCTCGGCTGCAGGTACTGTCTGCCATGATGTTTTGCTGCAGTAGTCTGAAATTTACGTGGAAGTGAGCTCACCCGAGTTGCCAGTCGGATTCGTAGCCACTGTTCCAGGGCACCCCGGCGATGCTGATGAGGCCCTGGGCACGCTCCTTGTCAGTCTTGCCCCATATCCCCATGCATTTTGCTTTCCGCTCATAAATCCCACTGTCATGTTCTCATGCCCACATCAATGCCCATCACCACTCCTCCTCCCCAAAGACATGCAGATTGCCCTCTCTAGCATGAAGAAGTCACGATGCTGACCTGCCACCTCTCCAGGGGCCTCGCCCAGGGCAGCCACCCAGCAGGACAGCGGGACTTGGGGTGCCAGCGTCCAGGGGGTCCAGGGCACCCCCGGTTGCTGTAAGATTTCCCGTCAGGTGTGACTGTCAGTTTGCTGGTCTTCCAATACCGAAGAAAGGGTGGTTTGACAATACCTCTTGCTTCTAAAGAATGTAAAAAAAACACCAGATTTTTTTTTTCCTTAAAAAACACTACCTGATGCTTTCCTTGTTTGTGGGGATTGCGGTCACGTGATGCTCTTTCTGCCATCAGTATTAAAGTGTGTATTTGAATGTCATCCCCTCCTTCCCCTCCAGGCTGTGTAGCTTTGAGGGGCTGGGCAGTTGCTGATGTCCTGCTGTCTCGCTCCGCACGTGCTCGGCAAAGTTCATCTCCGCACACCCTTCTTCCCCATCAAACTCTCTTCCCCTACTACAAAGGTGTTTGCGATTCCTCACCCCCGGCACCCAAGGAGCTGCAAACTGGAGTCCGGTTCAGGCCCGTGCAGTCTCACCCAGAGCTTAATGTTGTCTTTCAAAACACCCTGAGCCTTCCTAAACAACTAGTGCAGATGCTCTCTCTGGGCCACGAAGCCCCTCGGGTCCTACCCGTCCCCCGCTCCAAAGCATACCTCAGTGCAGAACCACAGAATCTCTGCAGCGGAAATGCCCTGCATCTCCTTCTGTTGGCAGTGAACACACCGTGCTGGAGATGCGGGTTTCTAAGCAGCTGGCGCGAGTGCCGTTGACAGGATGGGTCGTTCTTCAGGGTGGCAATACCTCTTGGGAACTTAGGACAGGAAGCAATACTTCAGCATTGAATGTGTGTAAATAGTTGCTTCGAGTTGCAATTGCTGTTTTCTTCTCAGCCCCAGCTCAGATCAAATTATATATCCATATATATGGTAAACAAGCACACACAGTTTTATCCAATGCAAACAAATGTAGAGCATCAGTTATGAAACCCTCGAATAGCTTGAGAGTCCCACAGGCTGTGCCGCACCTGTGACTCCATCCACACCGACGTCACCCGCCGGGGCTGCACCTGCGCATTTGCACACGATGGGAGAGCCAAAGGCCACGTGCTTCCTGTTACATGGGCTATAATCATTTGTAGTTTCCAAAGACACATCTGCATTTGAATTTCTAGATTTTCGAGGTAGGGAGTTTTGTTTTTTTAATTGGTTGATTTGAAAATCACACCATGCCTAGAATCTGAAATTGAATCAGCAAGAACCGACTGTCTGCATTTTCCGCATTTCCTTTGATCTGCTCTTTTTAAATTGTTAATTCTAATAATTTCAAAATGCATTCACTGAAGAAATGGACATTAAAATATTCTAAAATCTAAACATTTGATGCCTGGTATTTTCTTATTGAAAGATCAGCACTGCTTCAGAGACGAGCGCCGTCTTCCTGGAATGTCTCCTGTTCTGCTTTTCCTTCACCTCATGACTTCAGAAACAGGGCAAGTAAAACACCCTGTTTGTGTACATATTATTTTTTTAATTGGATATATTTGCTACGGTTAACCTGGGTTGAAAAGTATTTTTTTTTAAAGGCGGGGTTTCACCATGTTGGTCAGGCTGGTCATGAGAAAAGTATTTATTTTTACACAGAATTTTTTTTAAACAATAAAGTTGCGGGACAAGTTTTGCTTGTGAGATTTTTTCATATTAGGCTTTCTAAATAGTTTTCTGCAACATCCTAAGAGAAGGAATTGAGGAAAAAAAGTAGGTTTTCTGAAAAGGAAAGAGTTATTGGAGGTGCGTGGATCACTGGGGTCCCGGTGTTTTGGGGAAGTCACAAAGCCACTTTAGACTGTTTAAAGTATACAGCCTCTTCCCAGAAATACACACATGCCATTTTTTTTTAAAGCCCAAACAGACCACAACACATGCCATTTTCTACACTTCTTAGGGGTTCACCACATCCCCAGATCTGAGGCCAAACTGTGGATCTTCTAGGGATTAGAGCCTCTTCCCCTGCAGGGTTCTTCCTGATGAGTTAAATTTTTTTTTGAGACAGAGTCTTACTCTTGCCCAGGCTGGAGTGCAGTGGCATGATCTCAGCTCACTGCAACCTCTGCCTCCTGGATTCAAGCAATTCTCATGCCTCAGCCTCCCTAATAGCTGGGATTACTGGTGCACACCCAGAAAATTTTTGTATTTTTAATAGAACAAGGTTTCACCATGTTAGCAAGGCTGGTCTCGAACTCCTGGCCTCAGGTAATCCGTGCACCTCAGCCTCCCAAAGTGCTGGGATTACAGGCGTGAGTCACCGAGCCTGGCCTGGGGAGTTAAGTATTTATGACCAACTTCAGGGCACAAAGATTCTCTTGTAGACTGCGAAGTGGGCTGAATTCATGTCCTCCAGTCATGGACTTGTGAGGGTGCAGTCTCCAGGTGATTCTCTGTTGGAGCCCGGGGCCAATGAGGATGCTATTTGTTGAGGCTACTCTCCTCCCTACTGTGGGCATCCCTGACCACCTTTCCAGCTTAGGGAATAACCATCCTTGCCGCCTTGAACGACTTGTAAGAATGTAGGTGGTGTTTGGTTGGTTTTTTTGGAGACAGGATCTCATTCTGTTTCCCAGGCTGGAGTGCGGTGACTCCATCAGGGCTCACTGCAGCCTTGACCTCCCCTGACTCGGGTCATCCTCCCAGCTCAGCCTCCAGAGTAGCTGGGACAAGTGCACGCCACCACACCCAGCTAGGTTTTAGCAGAGACGAGGTCTTGCCATATTGGCTAGGCTGGTCTCAAACTCCTGGGTTCAAGTGATCTGTCGTCCTCAGCCTCCGAAAGTGCTGGGATTACAGGCGTGAGCCACCACGCCCGGGCAGAACGTGGGTTTTTCTACCAGAAAGAGCACCCAGGGACTTAGAGGATTTCTCAGACGGTCAAGAAAGGCAGCCTCTAATTTTTGCAGTCAGCCCCAGAACCGATCATTTGCGGTTTCTCTTTCGTCTGAAATCTTGTTCACATGGTTGCTTTTCCCTGCTGTGGGAATCTATCGTTGTGGCCACCTGGAATAGATCTCACGAACTGGGAAAGTGAAACTAACTGGAGAAAGCCCAGAGGAAGTGATTAAGAAAAAGAACACACTTGCACGCGATGGACACGTACATTTCAATCTTCCCAAGTGTCTATTTTTATACAGTTCCTTTGTAAAAATTGTTTTTTTTTTAATAACATGACTCTAAAGAGTTGTTACTGGATATTAGAGTAATTTAAGCTTGGGGAATTCTCGTATTCCTGCGGGGCCTGAAAGTCTAAAGGAGATGTGAATTGAATAATCTGTGTGCTGTCAGAATCTCATTCAGTAACGGTGACTCTTAACTGTGTTTGGTTTGGTTTGGTTTTTTGGCTCTCAAAGCCTTTGATAATTCAATGAAAGTTACAGCTCCTTTGTCCAGAAAAATGCACATAAAAACAACTCTTGATTTGTTTGTTTGAGACAGAGTCTGGCTCTGTCAACCAGGCTGGATGGAGTGCAGTGGTGTGATCTCGGTTCACTGCGACCTCCACCTTTCAGGTTCAAGTGATTCGCCTGCCTCAGCTTCCTGAATAGCTGGGGCTTCAGGCACTTGCGCCACCACGCCCGCCTAATTTGTATTTTTAGTAGAGACAGGGTTTCACCATGTTGGCCAGATTGGTCTCGAACTCCTGACCTCAGGGGATCCACCTGCCTCAGCCTCCCAAAGTGCTGGGATTACAGGCGTGAGCCACCGTGCCTGGCCAACTCTTCTGATTTTGTATATAATTTCAGGTGTCCACAGATGCAAATCAAGTGCCCCAATGCACAGTAACCAGAGAGATGACCTTTCATTCTGACTCTGCAGATGAGGTTTCCTAGCGTTTCTGCACTCTCCATTGGAAGCCTGATTCAGCAAGTTAGTGCTACTTTTTGATACATGTGTTTTTATTATTATTATTATTAAGACAGCATCTCACTCTGTTGCCCCGGCTGGAGTGTAGTGGAACAGTCTTGGCTCGCTGCAACCTCCACCTCCAAGGTTCAAGCAATTTTCCTGCCTCAGCCTCCCAAGTAGCTGGGATTATAGGCAGGCACCACCATGTCTGGCTAAATTTTGTATTTTTATTAGAGACGGGGTGTCACCATGGTGGCCAGGCTGGTCTCAAAACCCTGACTTCAGGTGATCCACCCGCCTCAGCCTCCCAGAATGTTGGGATTACAAGCATGAGCCACCGTGCCCAGACTTGACACATGCATTTTTTATCAAAATTATATTTTAGAATTTAATATGTGAGTTATCTAAATATATTTGAAGAGCTGCTTAAAAAACATTTCAGTACACAAATATTAGTTGAATTATTTCCAACGGATAAGTAACGTCCAGCCAGTATTTGTTAAGTGCCTACTGTGTGCCAAATAATGCCCTAAATTCCTTTTTCTTAGGTTTTTAAATTTACCTAGGTTGTTAAATTTTTGGCAATACATGAGAGCATTTGAGAAACAGCTGTGATTAGAGCTGCACTCTTCCGGGTGGCTTTACCTTTACCACTGTGAATTCCACTAGTAAACTGAAGGGACTTTCCAGATATGAGGAATTGAGTGGGGACTTTTTTGTTTGTTTGTTTAACATAGAGACTCACTCTGTCACCCAAGCTGGAATGCAGTGGCTCAGTCACAGCTCACTGCACTCTCAGCCTCCCCGGGCTCCAGGGACCCTCCTATCTCTGCTTCCCGAGTAGCTGTGACTACAGGCACGTGCCACCATGCCCTGCTAATTTTTCTGTTTTTTATGGAGATGGGGTCTCACCATATTGCCCAGGCTGGTCTTAAACTCCTGGGCTCAAGTGATCCACTCGCTTCGGCCTCCCAAAGTGCTGGGATTACAGATGTGAGCCACCTTGCTGCTCACATTTTTAAATAGGACTCTCAGTCTCAACTCTAATGCCTGTGAGATTATTTTCTTGTCAGTGGCTTTATGGAGCATTCAACCTCTGAATAAAAGGCAAACGAGGCCAGGCATGGTGGCTCACACCTGTAATCCTAGCCCTTTGGGAGGCCGAAGCAGGCAGATCACATGAGGTCAGGAGTTTGAGACCATCCTGGCCAACATGGTGAAACCCAGTCTCTACTAAAAATTCAAAAATTAGTCGGGCATGGCAGCAGGCGCCTGTAATCCCAGGTACTTGGGAGGCTGAGGCAGGAGAATCACTTGAATCCAGGAGGCAGAGGCTTTGGTGAGCTGAGATTACACCATTGCACTCCAGCTTGGACAACAAGAGTGAAACGCTGTCTCAAAAAAAAAAAAAAAAAAAGATTCATTGCTTAAATTCTGTGTGGAACATTTATTATCTCGTGTATGCTTAGAATGGAGAAATGTTTAAATTACTCAAATGAGCCTGATCTCTGAAAAACCTAAACTTGGTGTCCATAGAGTAACCAAATTATCCAAATGGTCACAGGAAAGAGGTAAAGTTTGCTGCCTCCGTAGAAAAGACGCATTGCTGGCCGGGCATGGTGGTTCACACCTGTAATCTCAGCACTTTGGGAGGCGAGATGAGCAGATCACTTGAAGACAGGAGTTTGAGACCAGCCTGGCCAACGTGGAGAAACCCCGCCTCTACTAAAAATCCACACACAAAAAAAATTAGCCAGGTATGGTGGCGGTCACCTGTAATCCCAGCTCCTCCAAAGGCTGAGGCAGGAGAATCGCTTGAACCAGGGAGACGGAGGTTGCAGTGAGCCGATATCGCACTACTGCACTCCAGTCTGCGAGACAAAGTGAGACTCTGTCTCAAAAAAAAAAAATAAGCTGATTCCACTGGTGTCTTGTCCGTCCTACTACTTAACAGAAACAGAATATGTACCTTTAATGCAAAATCAGTTTTCTCTAACTTGTTGATTATGCAATAAATTATTTCACAATTCTTTATTTTATTAGGTAGTTTTTAAAAAGCCCTGTGTATTTCCAGTATTTCAGGCACTTAGAAGAGAAGGAAGGAAAAGAAATATTACTTGCCCACTTAATTGAATTATTATAGAATATAATTTGACATTTTCATGGCAGTTGGAGATCTCAGGTGAAGAAAAATCTGACTTTGCCTGGGTGCAGTTGCTCATGCCTGTAATCTCAGCACTTTGTAGGGGTCAGGTGGGAAGATCACTTGAACCCAGGAGTTTGAGACCAGCCTGGGCAACATAGTAAGAACTCATCTCTACAGAAAATTTTCAAAATTAGCCGAGCATAGTGGTGTACACATATGATCCCAGCTACTTGGGAAGCTGAGGTGGGAGGATTGCTTGAGCCCAGGAGGTCAAAGCTTCAGTGAGCTATTATCCCACCACTGCATTCCAGCCTAGGCAACAGAGCGAGACCCCAAAAAATTATTTTAAACTTTGAACGAACTTAGATGAAAGACATCCATAGATGTCTAAAGGTACTCATCCAACCTTATGCCTGGAGACTGTCTGGGTTTTGTTTTGGCTTTTTTTTAAATACTGAAGAATGTCATTTGTGTGAACTTTCAGAACATTAATTCAATTAAGACCTCAGAAGATAAGATGCAACTATTTTATGTATTTCTTTTATAGAGGTGAGATCTCACTCTGTTGTACAGGCTGATCCCAAACTCCTAGGCTCAAGTGACCCTCTCTCTTCCACCTCCCAAAGCACTGGGATTACAGGTATGAGTCACCTTGCTTTGTCCAACTTTTTTTTTTTTTTTTTTTTTTGAGATGGAGTTTCGATCTTATTGCACAGGCTGGAGTGCAGTGGCATGATCTTGGCTCACCGCAACCCCCCACCTCCCAGGTTCAAGCAATTCCCCTGCCTCAGCCTCCCAAGCAGCTGGGATTACAGGCATGTGCCACCATGCCTGGCTAATTTTGTATTTTTTAGTAGAGTCGGGGTTTCTCCATATTGGTCAGGCTGGTCTCAAACTCCTGACCTCAGGTGATCCTCCCGTCTTGGCCTCTGAAAGTGCTGGAATTACAGGCGTGAGCCACTGTGCCTGGCCCAACTTTTTTTTTTTTTTTTTTTTTTTAATGAGAGACATTTGAGGCAGTTTTTCAGATAATTTTGGATAAAAGCATCCCTTTTTCCTAAAATATTTCACATGAGGCAAAATGAATTTATTGTATGAATCAGCTAATAACCCAAATTATTCTGGGTCACTGTTTACTTTTCTTACACAGCCAGTACCAAAGGCCACTTTCTCTCGTTTTCGGCCCCTCATTTCCAAGTTCCCCTGTCTTTTCATTCATCTGTCTGTCTTACTGGCAGAATGATGACAGGCTCAGACCTTCGTGCTTTGAGAGACAATCTAACATGTTCTAGTACACTAACCATGTGGCATGACATGAATGTGACCCCTCGGCCTCTACCTTGGGAAAGTTAACAGAACTCCAAAAAAGTTGGCCATGTTCCCAACCGATGGCTCTGTCACTGCCTCACACACGGGACCTCCCCACCTGTGTCCACGTCCATCATCCCTGTGGATGGCTCCTGCCGAGAGCTCCCGTGTGGATGCCAATATCACATGTGCTCTGAGACCGTCTCTTCCTTCCCTTACTAGGGCAAGGCAGCAACCTCCCAGCACCAAGGTGCGATGCTGGCCCCAGGCCTGCCCCTGGCTTCTAGGTGAACTTTGTGTTCCATTTCTGGTGCTTTTCCTGGTCTGGACCTTACACACTGGCCCAGAGGGAGACACTCCCAGCTGTGCCCCCTAAGCAACCATTAAGTCCCGGGCAGCCTTTCAGGAAATCATCTACAGATCCCTTCTGGTTTCAGCACCAGGCAGCTGCCCAAGCTGCGAGCTGGGAGTTCTGGGCCTGATCCCGGCTCAGAAAGAGGAACTTCATCCGTTCACTCCTGGGCTGGCCCAGCAGCAGCATACCAGGTTCTTGGGCAGGTGTGGGGCTCAGAGAGCCCTACCCAATCCCATCGACTAGGTCCCCGGAATTATGGAGGGCAGGGACAGAGCAGAGGACCAGACTGGGAATGCCCAGAAGAGTGGACATTGAAGCGCCATCATTCTCTAGCACCCAGTGTCTGCAGAGTTCAGCTCCCAGCCTGCCCTGGCCCCCTCATTGGCCCCTGGGCTGCAGCTCTGCATGTCAGAAGCCATCGGACGGGGTGTGTCGCTGGGGCATCTGGGCACATCCTCCTCACCCTGCGGCATTAAACTGAAGTGCTAATAATAACACCCAGATGAGTGCCAAGTGGAAGAATCAGAGCCTTGACATCCTCTGAAATCCTGCATCAGTTTCATGCTTTGTAAGCAGTTTAGGATTTAGCCATCCCTGAGATGATCCAGTTATTACAATCAAATGCCACTCTGTCAATCCAAGCAGCGATCCTCACACGAAAAGCAATTCTGGAAGGTGTGAGAGCTGTGATGCGACTGTGACAGGAACCTCCCCACGCTGATGGTCAGCTTTGTCCCCACAGGTTGCCAGGGCGGATGTTCTTGCTGTTGGTGGGGTTGGATGGCTGCAAAGGGTGACAGTGGTTCAAGCAGCCTTCTGGCTTGTCCCTCATACCGCAAACAGGCACTTTCCACACACACTGGCTAAAGCTTCCTACCTGTGGGCATGGCACCTCGCTAGTCATCAAATAAAGAAATCACAGATTTTAAAGAATCTGTCCATTCCACAAGTGTGGGGAAAAAAAAATTACATTTTTTTTTATCATGTTTTCTAGAAATTTCTCGGTTTTTGTTTCTTTCCTCCCCTCCAACCCTCTTCTTTTTTTTTTTTTCACTCTCCCCCAGTTCCCCTCCCAACCCTCTTCTTATCTGCCCTCTCTCATCTTCTCTTTTCTAGAAGACGAAAACCCTGTGGAGAGGGGTCGCTCCAAATTTCCCTTCAGTTCACGGGAAGAGAGTTGCCATTCAGGAGCCAAATCCTAAATTTAAAAAAATTAAAAACTGGCTGGGCGAGGTGGCTCATGCCTGTAATCCCAGCACTTTGCAAGGCGGAGGTAGGTGGATCACGAGATCAGGAGATTGAGACCATCCTGGCCAACATGGTGAAACCCCATCTTTACTTTATTTTATTTTATTTTATTTTATTTTATTTATTTATTTTTTAAAGATGGGGTTTCACCATGATGGCCAGGCTGGTCTTGAACTCCTGACCTCAGGAGATCCACCCACCTTGGCCTCCCAAAGTGCTAGGATTACAGGCATGAGCCACCTCGCCCAGCCTGTCTTTACTAAAAATACAAAAATTAGCTGGGCATGATGGCACGAACCTGTAGTCTCAAGTACTCAGGAGGCAGCTGAGGCAGGAGAATCACTTGAACCCGGGAGGCGGAGGTTGCAGCGAGCTGAGATCACGCCACTGCACTCCAGCTTGGGCAATAGAGTGAGACTCCATCTCAAAAATAAATAAATAAAATAAAATAAAATAAATGAAAAACTACTTATGTGCTCTCAGTAACCAAAACCAGGAAGAATTGTATCTGTGAAACACATATATATATATACATTTTTTGAGATGGCGTCTTGCTCTGTCACCCAAGCTGGAGTACAGTGGCGCAATCTCCGCACTGTAACCTCTGCTTCCCAGGTTCAAGTGATTCTCCCGCCTCAGCCTCTCAAGTAGCTGGGATGACAGGTGTGTGCCATGACACCCAGCTAACTTTTGTATTTTTTAGTAGAGACGGAGTTTCACTCTGTTGGCCAGACTGGTCTTGAACTCCTGACCTCAGGTGATCTGCCCACCTTGGCCTCCCAAAGTGCTGCGATTACAGGTGTGAGACACCAAGCCCAGCCTGGTTGTTGTGTTTTAATCCACCGAGCCAAGCACCAGGCTCCAGGGGCTCTGCTACTAGGTGGCCTGTCCTTGGCCCTGATGCAGGCGCTTCCACGAAGAACGGGCTGTGACTCTGTCCAGCCTACATGTGCTGGGCCACCCTCAGCTCCCCTTGCTTGAACAGGATTGGCCAGAACACGCCGTGTGGCTGCAAGCAGCCTTGAATGCCACTGGGGATTTGAGGTTTAGGCATCCGTTCCTTGAGCAGGACCTCTCTGCAGAAAGGCAATTAGAGGAGCAAAACCCCTTCTCCCTGACGGTCTGTCTCCCTGCACCAGAAAGGAAGGTGAAGCATTCTTTTTAAGAAAACCCCTTTTTAAGAACCGTGGGGCAGCCAGGTTCAGTGGCTCATGCTGTAAGCCCAGCACTTTGGGAGGCCAAGGCGTGTGGATCATGAGGTCAGGAGATTGAGACCATCCTGCGCCACCCTGTCTCTATTAATAATACAAAAATTAGCTGGGTGTAGTGGCGTGTGCCTGTAATCCCAACTACTCGGGAGGCTGAGGCAGGAGAACCGCTTTAACCAGGAAGTGGGAGGTTGCAGTGAGCTGAGATCGTGCCACTGCACGCCAGCCTGGTAACAGAGCGAGACTCCGTCTCAAAAAAAGAAAAAAAAAAAATAAGCTTTGCGCAGTGACAGTATCATAGCCAACGAGGTTTATCTGAGGCGCGATTATTGCTAATTGAAAACTTTTCCCAATACCCCACCGTGATGACTTGCAATACAGTCGGCACTGGCAATTTTTGACAGTCTCTACGGAGACTGATTTAAAAAAAAAGAAAAAGAAAAAATATATAACCATGGTGCAGGTGTGGTGGTTCACATCTGTAATCCCAGTGCTCTAGGAGGCCAAGGTGGGAGGATCACTTGAGCCCAGGAGTTTGGGACCAGCCTTGGCAACGTCATGCCACTGCATTTCATCTTGGGCAACCTAGTGAGACCCCATCTCTACAAATAATATAAAAGGCAGCTGGGCATGGTGGTGCATGCCTGTGGTCCCAGCTATTCAGAAGGCTGAGGCAGGAGGATCGCTTGAGCCCAGGAATTCGAGGCTGCAGTGAACTGTAATTGCACCACTGCACTCCAGCCTGGGCAACAGAGCGAGACTCTGTCTCTTAAAAAAAAAAAAGAAAAGAAAAAACATGCATGAGATACACCACTGCAAATCTGGTTCCAACTTCCTCTGTGATTTTGCTGGAGTTTGTTCAACACTGATCTCACGGACAGGAGTGAACTAAAGCTTGTTTTCTTTGGACTGCTTTGAGCAAAAATAGAAGAAAGGGGCTCATTTTTTCCAGTGATTTTTTTATTTTTCGTCAATAGTGCAGATCCAAAGTAAGTATTTATTCACTGGCCCAATTTCCCAATCTTTTAACTTAGAAGCGTGATTGCCAGTTTCGTTGGTTTTTAAGAATGCACTGAAAACAAGCCTCCAAGCTTAGGCACCGGGAATCGTAGAAATTTCTGTCCACATGCTTGGATCAGATTTCTAGCACAAACTGTGATGTGTACAACTCATAACTCTGAGTTTGACTTTTGTGGGCTGCTGTTGGGTGAACAGGTGTGTGCAGTGGACTAGTAACACAATACAAAAAGAAGTTGTACTTCCTCTGGGAAGGGAATGGGAATTTGGGTTTTTGTTGTTGTTGTTGTTGAATTTCAGCCCAACTGTTTAGAAAGAAAATTCTTGCTCTCTTTACCACTTTGCATTGCACAGGAAGGTGAGAAGAAAGATTTTAGATGTGCATGTTAACAAATGCCCTTATGGATACATTTTTTTTTCTCCACGCAAAAAAAAAAAAAAAAAAAAAAAAGTTTATCTTTTATCCAGTTATCAAACTTGTATGAAAATAAGATAGTATATCCTTAAATAGAATCGCCCCCTGGAAGGGCCCACCTGCGTGCTCTCCTGAGATTAAAATAGTCATCCCAGCCGAGAATGGTGGCTCATGCCTGTAATTCAAGCACTTTGGGAGTCTGAGGCAGGAGGATTGCTTGAGGCCAGGAGTTTGAGACCAGCCTGGCTAACATGGTCAGGTGAAACCCCATCTCTACTAAAAGTAACAAAAATTAGCTAGGCATGGTGGCGGGCACCTGTGATCCCAGCGACTCGGGAGGCTGAGGCAGGAGAATCGCTTGAACCTGGGAGGCAAGCAGAGGTTGCAGTGAGCCAAGATCACACCACTGCACTCCAGCCTGGGCGACAACAGCAAAACTCCATATCAAAAAACAAAACAAAAAAACCCCACAAAACCTAGGGACTTCATTCTTGAAGTTTTTTTAAAGGATACTAGTTTTAGTTTTGATTTACCAATTCATGTTTCTGAGACTTTTCTTCAATTAAATAAGTCACTGTTGAACTATTGTGAGGCACTCATTCTAATTTCATGGCTTGCAGAAGTTTACAGGAACATAACATTTGATGCCTATGAAATTCATTAGACTGCTGCACTGTCTTGTGAACTGCTTGCCATCTGTCTTATATGTGTTTCCAGGGGTGGTTTACATGGTCCTCACCACGTACTGGATGGAAAGGACTCGTATTTATTACGAACACACACACCCTGAGACCCAAGACCGTCCGTCATAAAACAAGGCCGTATCTGACTTGGATTAAAATCCCCATGGAGAGCCTGATGTTGCCCAGGGAAGTGCACATCTACTCGCATGCTCTTGAGAAAACAGTCCCTCCAGCTCACCAAAACCATTTTGTTTCTGTCTGCTCACCACCCTTGCATTTGCAATAAACCTGACAAAAAGTTCAGAGCAAACTAAGAATGTTCATATTTGAAGGCGACGTTGGCAGACGGCCACAGACTTCAAGTTCACAAGCTCATTCTGCTCTTGCTTTTCTGCCAGTAACTCCTTGGCCTCCGCAGGCTCTGCAGAGGCAGGGCCTGAGGACAGGTCGTGATCGTGTTCGATGATCGTGGACCTGCCGAAGACTCTCGACAAACAGGTGGCCAGTCACAGCCAAGTGCACTTCCTCTGTTCCTGAAAAAATGGCTTCTCCTCCTCATCCCACTCTAAGCCTAGAGGTGGGCAACCCCAGCTTCCCAGGTGTGAACACACCCAGCTGTGGGGAATAGAGACTTCATGCCTGCCTGCCGTAGGCCAATCCAGTGACGTTCATTTAAAGCTGGCTTTACTCATCCTTCCTCCACAGTGAGAGGTGACCCTTCACCGAGAAAGGAAGGAAGAAAAGTGGGTGCAGGGAGGAAGGAGAGATGGGGGAAGGGAGATGGACTGAGTGAGGTAAGAAAGAACGAGAAAGAAGAAAATGCCTTTACTGCTTTTAAAGTGGATTTGACCACCAGACACTGTGGCTCACGCCTGTAATCCCAGCACTTTGGGAGGCCAAGCAGGGAAGATTTGAGATCAGGAGTTCAAGACCAGTCTGGCCAACACGGTGAAATCCCACTTCCAATAAAAAAATATAAAAATTGGCCGGGCATGGTGGCACATGCCTGTAGTCCCAGCTACTCAGAAGGCTGAGGCATGGGAATCGCTTGAACCCAGGAGGCAGAGGTTGCAGTGAGCCGAGATCATGCCACTGCATTCCAGCCTGGACGACAGAGTGAGACTCTGTCTAAAAAAAGAAAAGAGGTTCATCTCACCTTGTCCAAAAGCCATGGAGACAACTGAGGTCACCTCAGGAGACCCAGGTATGAGCTCCACAGGGGCAGGCTCCTCCCCACAACAACAGGTCCTAGAATGTTCCAGAAACATTTTTAAAAATTATGTTCTATGATATTTGTTAACGAACTCAGCCACCACCATCCCCGCTCTTCTCCTGGTTGGGCAGACACAGCTGGACTCTCGGAAAGTGGGTGGGGGTGGGGAGGGAGGTCCCAGGAGTAGGGCCAAGGGTGGGAGGAAGGGGCTGATGACTGAAGCTATAAATAGCCAGGCAGCTGCTCAGCAGCTGGTACAGGGAATTGTCTGGACCAGGGGACGGCATCCAGGAAGGGAACAATGAAACAGCACGGGTCAGAGGGCAAACAGAGAAGGAGGCGGTGGGGCGAGGGGCGCTGAGTCGCTCTGGTCCTTCCTCCCCTGCAGGTGTGACTCTGCACTTTTGGGGGCGCAGAGGGGAACCCTGGACAGCCCTGGAGGCAGTGGAAGGGACCTCATCCTTCACCTCTTTGTGCCCAGAACCCACATCTGGCTCAAGACTGGACAAAAGAAAGGCAGCCTGTCACCTAAGCTTTTGCATCACAGGAGTCTGCCTGCTGGGGCAGCCGTGTGGTTTGCCTGTCAGTGTAGGCGATTTTTTAAAACCTTTTAACTTTTCGTTGAGGTGCAGCTTCCAGCAGTAAAATGCACATAGTTCGGTGAGTTTTCACACTTTGATGCACCCATACAACTATCATTCCAAACAAGATACAGGACGTTTCTAGAAGCTCAGCTAACTGCCTCTGCTGCCCAGGGACACTCTGTTTTGATCACTGTCATCCTAGATTGCATCTTCCTTTTGACCTCCGGGTTGTCAATTCACAGAAATCATGAGGTAAGGACCGTTCCGTGTCTGGCTTCTTTCACTTGTCAATCCACCTAAGAGCTTCCTCCCTGCTGTGTGTGGCAGAATTTTGTTTCTTTTCATTGCAGCGTAATATTTCATTGTACGAGGAGGCCACGATTTCTCTGTTCTGCTGAGGATCGCTTGAGTTGCTTCCAGCTTGGGGCTGTTATGAAGAATGCCAGAGCGAGCATTCTTGTCACTGCTAGAGTATTTCATGGTAGGTTTGGAAATAAATTCTGATGGGAATTAAAACTGGCGCAACCTCTTTAAAGGGCAATTTAACAAGAGCTGTCAAAATTAAAACAACACGTGCCCTTTTGGGAATGAATTCTACACATCTGCCCAAACATGCAAAACGTCTCATGCACCAGGTTCTTTTTCACAGCATTTATTTGCAAAAGCTAAGGCTTGCAGACAACCTAAATATCCGTCAATAAATATTTATCCATCCGTAGACTGGAATAGCAGGAAGCCACCAGAAGGAACAAGAAAGCTCAGCAGAAGCAGGCCCTCCAAGTCAGTGAGAGCAAGATGCTGAACAGTACATACAGTTTTCCACCACGTAGATTAAAAAGGGATGGAATATATTTGCTTGTATTTGCATAAAGTATCTATGAGTATAGTCAAGAAATAGATAATATGATCTATGTGTGGGGTGGAGGGAAGGAAGATGTTTCTGTGTATGTTTCTTTGTAATCATTGAATTTTAAGCTGTAAGAATCCATTGCCTACTCAAAAACTCAATTTATTGTGAAAAGACTTAAAAGACCACTGAATTTTACACATGTAAATTCTAAGGTATGTGATTTAGAGCTCAATGAAAAATGTACCTTGAGGCTGGGCGCAGTGCCTCACGCCTGTAATCCCAACACTTTGGGAGGCCAAGGTGGGCAGATCACTTGAAGTCAGGAGTTCAAGACCAGCCTGGCCAACATGGCGAAACTCCATCTCTACTAAAAATACAAATATTAGCCAGGCATGGTGGAAGGCGCTTGTAATCCCAGCTACTCAGGAGGCCAAGGCAGGAAAATCGCTTGAGCCTGGAAGGAGGCAGAGGTTGCAGTGAGTCCAGATCACACCGCTGCACTCCAACCTGGGACTCTGTCTCAAAAGTAAATAAAATAAAATACATTTTAAAATGCTTAGGCTGTAGGGCCCAGCGTGGAGTCTCACACGTGTAATTCCAACGTTTTGGGAGGCTGAGGCGGGAGAATTGCTTAAGCCCAGGAGTTCAGGACCAGCCTGAGCAACAGGGAGATTCTGTCTGCATATTAAAAAAAAAAAATTAGCCAGGCGTGGCGTTGCACACCTGTCGTCCCAGCTGCTCAGGAGGCTGAGGTGGGAGGATCGCTTAAGCCTGGAAGTTTGAGGCTGAAGTGAGCCGTGATGGCATCACTACACTCCAGCCTGGGCGACAGAGTGAGAGCCTGTCTCTAAAAAAATATGTAATAATAATAATAAGGCTTAGGCTAAGAGGGAGGGCAGAGCACACTCAGGTGCGTTCGGCCTTCTCAGTGCTACCAGGGAATGCCACTCCTCAGTAAGAAACAAGAGCGCATGGGTTCTCAAGGCACCCAGCCTGTGGCCCTCCAGAAACGGTTGTGGTCATCATCCATTCATCCGTCTATTCATTTATCAAACTCACCCTCCAGATAGCTGCAGAGGGCCTATGATCGCCAGGCCTCCTCCCCAGGAGCAAATTGTGTGGCCACAGTTAGAGGTGGGAGCCACACAGGCAGATGGAACCGCAGCAGCCGCCGGCCCTGGAGGCCCCTCGGCTGTCTGTGCCGGCCTGGAAGCCCTCCCAGGTTTCTTAGGGCTTCGGGGACCCGGGCTGGGGCCTCAGTCTGTGCTGAGCCTCCAAAGGTTCCTGTAGGTGCTGTAGGCTCCACTTCCACAGCAGAGACTGCAGCCTGGCCTCCCTGCGGCCACACTGCCTCCCCTGCCCCAGGGGTGTTCCCGAGAGCCCGGGCCGTGCTCCTCCTATGGCAGTACCTCTTCCTGGCGCCTCCCGCATCCAGAAACACAAGCGGCCCCTTCGACTCCAGCACCAGACCTAATCTCAAGCACCAGGCAATACTCATTCAACTGATATTCTGTGAGCTGTGATCACCACTGCACTTCAGCCTGGCAATAGAGCAAGACCCTGTTTAAAAAAAACAAAAACAACAGCTAATTCAGGAATCAAGGAAGGCTTTTTGGAAGTGGTTGTGGTTCAGCTGGGTCTTGAAGTTGAAACTTCATTAGGCAGATATCAAGGAAAGGGGTAACTGGAGCATGAGTATTAGCTTATGTTAAGACGTAGAGCTGCAAGGAATAAATCTCTCACTATGATGGATTCCTGGGGTTCCAACAACCCCTCAGCAACCAGTAGGTTAATTCTAATGAAATGTTCTAAAATTCAGTAAAATGCAAGGAATCCCATTTTACAGGAAGGCAAATAAAGGCTCAGGCATATGTAAGGCACACAGAAAGTGACGGCCAACATGGGACTTAGACCAAGGTTTCTTTCCTCTCTGTTGATAGAGAACCCACCTCAGTTCCAGAACTTGCCGCAGAAACAGGGTCCTCTTCCCACACCCCACTTCTCAGAGAGGGCTCAAGCCAAGTCTGCCGCTGGAAGCAGATATCCGTGACCATTATGGCTCCTGGGACGGAAGCCAGGCCTGAGCCTGTGGCTTACATGCCTTAACATTCAAGCACATTCCTTCATGTTCAAGTAGACGTGGTTGGCCCGAGCACAGAAGCACAGAGCTGAGCAAAATATTCAGCGCCTTTTTCAGAGGACCCTGGCTGGTGCTGGTGGATGTTCCTGTCCCTTCCGCCACCATCAACATGTTTAAAAACTAAGAAGAGGCCAGGCACAGTGACTCATGCCTGTAATCCTAGCACTTTGGGAGGCTGAGATGGGAGGATCGCTTGAGCCCAGGAGTTTGAGACCAGCCTGGGCAATGTAGTAAGACCCCATCTCTACAAAAACTAAAAGATTTGCCAGGCAGGGCGTCATGTTTCTGTAGTCCTGGCTACTCAGAAGGCTGAGGCAGGAGGATTGCTTGTGCCCAGGGGGTCGAGGCTGCAGTGAGCCGTGATTGCGCCACTGCACTCCAGCCTGGGGAAGAGTGAGACCCTGTCTCAAAAAAAAAAAAAAGGAATAACAAATGTTGGCAAGAATGTGAAAAAATCTAGAATCCTTTTAAGTTGCCAGCGGGAATTTTAAAGGGGACAGCGATTTTGGGTAAAAAATTTGGCAGTTCAACTTACCAATAAGACACAGCAATTCCACTTTTAGGTATCTACCAAAGAGAAACAAAAAACCGACATCCACATGAAGACCTGAATGTCAGTGTTCATGGATGTGTTATTTGTAGTAGCCCAGAACTGGAAGTAACCCACGTGTGTCATCCGCTAATAATGGATAAATAAAATATGGCATAGTCACACAACAGGATAGTATCCGGCCATGGAAATCTGCCAGACATGGTAGAGCATGCCTGGAGTCCCAGCTACTCAGGAGTCTGACACGGAGGATCACTTGAGCCCAGGAAGTTGAGGCTGTAGTGAGCCATGTTTGTGACACTGCACTCCATCCTGGGTGACAAAATGAGATCCTGTCTCAAAAAAAAAAAGAAAAAAAGAGGCCAGGCTCAGTGGCTCATGCCTATAATCCCAGCACTTTGGGAGGCTGAGGTGGGTGGATCACCTGAGATCAGGAGTTCGAGACCAGTCTGGCTAACATGGGGAATCCCTGTCTCTACTAAAAATACAAAAATAGCTGGGCATGGTTGCGCATGCCTGTAGTCCCAGCTACTCAGGAGGCTGAGGCAGGAGAATTGCTTGAACCCGGTAGGCAGAAGTTGCAGTGAGCCGAGATGGTACCATTGCACTCCAGCTTGGGTGACAGAATGAGACTCCATCTCAAAAAAAAAAAAAAAAGGAAAATACGAAATGTCCAGAAAAAGCAAAACTAAAGAGACAGAAAGATCAATGGTTGCTGGGGCGAGGGAGAACTGTCAGTAGCTGAGAGTAAAATTTTTGGGGTGGAGATGTTCTAAAAATTGGGTTGTGTTGGTTACATGACTCTACAAATTCACTAAAAAGCATTGGTTATACATTTAGAGTGGGTGAATTTTACTACAGGTAACTATATCTAAATAACACTGTAAAAGTGAAAGAAAGGAACCTGCACGGCCGTGAGGCCCAGGTGAGACAGGGGCCAGTAAGACAATCATTTTGTAAGTTGGGTGATGGGTAGCAGGATTCATTACACTATTATTTTTATGTTTGAAATTTTTCATTATGCCAAGTTTAAAAAATTAATACTTCCACCTCTGTGCTTCCAAACATGAAAACACATGCGTTCCCATGAAATCCCAAGCAGGCCGTATTGGCATCATTTATGAGCCTTCCTTTCTACCAACTTAGTGAGTGAGTTTCCTAGACACGGGCATGGTTTCCTCTCATTTGCGGCTTTTTTGTATTTCCCGGATCTGACTTTGAAGGCTGGCAAATGAATGTTAATTGAATAAGTTATTTAAGTAAAATGGGGAGAGAAAAAAGAAATATCTAGTAACATAGGAAAGATCATTTTCTAAAAGCTAACTTGAATTTCTTGAAAGGAAATCTTTCCACTTCTCAGAACTTCAGGAGCTCCTCTTCCGTGATGTTTGGCTGTTGCTTTTTTGTTCGGAATGTCCTGCTTTAGAGAGAGCTACCATCAGTAGAAGCATGAGGAATGGATCCCTTGTTCTCGTTTTTAAAAAATTATTCAAGCATCTACATGAAGATAATGCTGAACAACATTGGATTCTTCTTTTTTTTTGAGATGGAGTTTCACTCTTGTCCCCCAGGATGTGGGGTGCAATGGCATGATCTCAGCTAACTGCAACCTCTGCCTCCCAGGTTCAAGCAATTCTCCTATCTCAGCCTCTGAGTAGCTGGGATTACAGGTGTGCGTCACCACACCCAGCTAATTTTGTATTTTTAGTACAGACAAGCTTTCACCATGTTGGCCAGGCTGGTCTCAAACTCCTGACCTAAGGTGATCCTCCTGCCTCAGCCATTTAAAGTGCTGGAATTATAGGTGTGAGCCACTGTGCCCAGCCTAGATTATTCTTGATTAATTTTTTTTCCTTTTCTCTGATGGAGTCTCACTTGGTCACCCAGGCTGGAGTGTAGTGGCGTGATCTTGGCTCATTGCAACTTCCACCTGCCAGGCTCAAGCAGTTCTCCTGCCTCAGCCTCCCAAGTAGCTGGAACTGGAGGCCCACGTCACCACACCTGGCTAATTTTTGTATTTTTTGTACAGATGGGATTTCACCATGTTGCCCAGGCTGGTCTTGAACTCCTGATCTCCAGTGATCCACCCGCCTCAGCCTCTCAAAGTGCTGGGATTACAGGTGTGAGCCACTGTGCCTGGCCAACATTTTATGTCTCAGAGTCCTCATTGGGAGTCTCCTTTCCCATCACATTGAGATAGGAGATGGGACTTGATTCCTGACAAGGACCAAATTGAGGACTAGCTAAAACAGGGACTGGCTGGAAGCAGATTTTCATAAGACATGCCCACCATGTGCCAGTTTGCCATCACCATAGCAACACCTGGGAGTTACCATCCCTTTCCATGGCAACGACCCGGCACCCAGAAGTTACCACCCTTTTCCTAGATTCTGCATAATCTGCCCCTTAATTTGCATGTAATTAAAAGTGGGTATAAGCATGATGGCAGCACTGCCTTTGAGCAGCTACTCTGGGCACACAGCAGAGGGACTGCCTGTGGGGTAGGAAGCAGTCCCTCTGCTGCTGATGTACACCGCAGCTCCAATAAAAGTTGCTGTCTACACCACCGGCTCACCCTTGAATTCTTTCCTGGGTGAAGCCAAGAACCTTCCCGGACTAAGCCCCAATTTGGGGGCTCCCCTGGTCTGCATCAGCATTAGCATAGAACATACCCTTATTTCAGTTTGTTCTGATACATTTAGTGTTTTTTAAAATATGTGATTTTCTTGCCGGTTGACAGGGAGGCGCAGGAAAGCTTTGAAGAATCTTCAAGATTTGCCTAACAGAGATGTGCATCTGACCTGACAAGATAGATCTGCCACTCGGAGCCTTTCAAGGGCAGGCTGGAGGGAAGGGAGGTAACATGGATCAATTATAGATGTGTGTTGCTTTTTTTTTTTTTTTTTTTTTTGAGGTGGAGTCTCACTCTGTCACCCAAGCTGGAGTGCAGTGGTGTAATCTCAGCTCACTATAACCTCCGCCTCCTAGGTTCAAGTGATTGTCCTGCCTCAGCCTCCCAAGTAGCTGGGACCACAGGTGTGTGCCACCACGCCCAGCTAATTTTGTATTTTTAGTAAAGATGGGATTTCACTATGTTGGCCAGGCTGGTCTCGAATTTCTGACCTCAGTTGATCTGCCTGCCTCAGCCTCCCAAAGTGCTGGGATTACAGGTATGAGCCACGGTGCCCGGCCTGTGTGTTGCTTATTGACGGGCACACCTGAGAAAGTCAACATAAGGCAATGTTGTCATTGTGTGAACATCACAGGGTGCACTTACACAAGCCTGGACGGCACAGCCTACTACACACCCAGGCCACGTGGTGTAACCTATTGTTCCTGCATTACCAACCTGTACAGCTTGTTACCCCAGTGAATACTGTAGGCAATTGCAACAAAATGGGAAGTGATTGTGTATATAAACACTTCTAAACATAGAAAATGCACAGTACAAATACAGATAAAACATTAAAAATGGGCTCACACCTGTAATCCCAGCACTTTGGGAGGCCAAGGCAGGCAGATCACCTAAGGTTAGGAGTTCAAGACCAGCCTGGTCAACATAGTGAAAACCTGTCTCTTCTAAAAGTCCAAAAATTAGCTGGGCATGGTGGCGGGCACCTGTATTCCCAGCTACTCAGGAGGCTGAGGCAGGAGAATCGTTTGAACCTGGGAGGTGGAGGTTACAGTGAGCACAGATTGCACCACTGCACTCCAGCCCGGATGACACAGCAAGACTCCATCTCAAAAAACAACATTAAAAATGGCACAGCGGTATAGGGTACTTACCATAAATGGCGCTTGTGGGACTGCAAGTTGCTCTGGGTGGGTGGTGAGCGAATGTGAAGGCCTGGGACGGTACTGTGCATCACTGTACACTCTGTAGACACTGTACACCATGGCCACATGAAATTGATTTAAAATTTTCTTCTGGCCAGGCGCGGTGGCTCACACCTGTAATCCCAGCACTTTGGGAGGCCAAGGTGGGTGAATCACAAGGTCAGGAGTTCATGACCAGGCTGGCCAAGATAGTGAAACCCCTGTCTCTACTAAAAATACAAAAAATTAGCTGGGCGCCTGTAATCCCAGCTACTCAGGAGGCTGAGGCAGGAGAATCGCTTGAACCTGGGAGGTGGAGGTTGCAGTGAGCCGAGATCACACCACTGCACTCCAGGCCTGGTGATCGTGCAAAACTCCATTCCTCCCCCCCAGAAAATTATTTCTTCTTCAATGCTAAATTAACCTTAACTTACTAGAACCTTTTTATTTTATAAACTTTCTAATTTTTTTAACATTTTTACTTTTTTTGTAATAACAGCTCAAAACACAAACACATCGTACAAAGATATTTATTTTCTTTATATCTTTATTCTATTCACTTTTTTTTTTTTTTTTTTTTTGATAGAGTCTCACTCTGTCACCCAGGCTGGAGTGCAGTGGCACAATCTTAGCTCACTGCAGCCTTGACCTCCTAGGCTCTAGCGATCTTCCTATCTCAGCCTCTCGAATACCTGGGACTGCAAACACACATTACCACACCCGGCTAATTTTTGTATTTTTTGTAGAGACAGGGTTTGGCCACCTTACCCAGGCTGGTCTCAAACTCCTGAGCTCAAGCAATCCATCCACTTTGACCTCCCAAAGTACTGGGATTGCAGGCATGAGCCTCTGCACCTGGCCCTATTAGCTTTTTCTTTTTTCTTTTCTTTTCTTTCCTTTTCTTTTCTTTTCTTTTCTTTTCTTTTTTCTTTTTTCTTTTTTCAAGGCAGAGTCTCCTTCTGTTGCCCAGGCCAGAGTGCAGTGGCACAATTGTGGCTCACTGCAACCTCCACCTCCTTAGTTCAAGCAATTAGATCACCCTGCCTCAGCCTCCCGAGTGGATGGTTTTATAGCTATCACCACCTCGCCTGGCTAGTTTTTGTATTTTTTAGTGGAGACAGGGTTTCACCATGCTGGCCAGGGTAGTCTCGAACTCCTGACCTCAGGTGATCCACCTGCCTCAGCCTCCCAAAGTGCTGGGATTACAGGCCTGAGCCACTGTGCCCAGCCAGCTTTTGTGTATTAAATTTTTTTTTAATTTTTTGAAATTTGTGTTAAAAACTAAGACACACACACACACACACACACACACACACCAGCCTAGGCCTGCCCAGGATCAGGATCATGAATATCACTGTCTTCCACCTCCACCTCTTGTCCCACTTGAAAGTCTTCAGGGGCGACATATATGGAGACTGTCAATTCCTGTGATAATAACGCTTTCTTCTACCATGACTCCTGAAAGGCCTGTCCAGGCTGTTTTACAGGTAACTTTTTTTTTTTCTGGACGGAATCTAGCGCTGTCGCCTGGGCTGGAGTGCAATGGCGGGATCTCGGCTCATTGCAACCTCCACCTCCTGGGTTTAAGGGATTCTCCTGCCTCAGCCTCCCGAGTAGCTGGGACTACAGGCACCCACCACCACATCTGGCTACTTTTTGTATTTTTCATAGAGACGGGGTTTCACTATGTTGGGCAGGCTGGTCTTAAACTCCTGACTTCATGATCGGCCCGCCTTGGCCTCCTAAAGTGCTGGGATTACAGGCGTGAGCTACCTCACCTGGCCTTTAACTTTTAAAAAATTCAAGTTCATTCTAAGTAACAATAAAGGCCGGGCACTGTAGCTCAGGCCTGTGATCCCATGACTTTGGGAGGCCAAGGTTGGAGGATCATTTGAGTTCAAGAGTTCAAGGCCACCCTGGTCAACTTAGTGAAACCTTGTCTCTACCAAAAATTAAAAAACAACAGCCAGGAGTGGTGGCACACACCTGTAGTCTCAGCTACTCAGGCGGCTGAGGCAGGAGGATCGTTTGAGCTCCAGAGGCGGAGGCTGCAGGGAGCTATGGTCACACCATAGCTCTAGCCTGGGCAACAGAGCGAGACCCTGCCTCTATAAAAACAAAACAAAATGAAATGAAAAAAGTAGTGTAGTAAATACCTAAGCCAGTCACATCGTTGTGTATTATCATTACCGAGTATTGTGTACGGTGCATGCTTGTCTGTGCTAGACTTTCGTACGACTGGCAGCACGGCAGGCTGGTTTACAGCAGCATTGCCACAAACTCGTGAGGAATGCGCACCCCCGTGAAGTCTCTAGGCCATAAGAATGTTAAGAATTTTTCAGCTCCGTGATAATCTTATGGGACCACGGTCCTCTACGCAGGCTGTTGACCCAAACCCCTGCTAGGCGAACGGCTGTCCGTCCCTGCCAGGGGCTGGGCGAAGTGCTGAGCCTTGAGAAGGCATGGCATGGCACCGCCCAAGGATCCTGTAATTGGGCCACGCAGGGGGTCGATGGTCTGCCTGCGCCGGGGCAGGGAGACCCCGGCAGACCCCAGCGCTCCCCAGGGAGAGCCTGGCGCGCTCTCGGGTGCCACCTAGCGCCAGCCGGAGCCGGAGCGCTCAGACCTGCGACCCCAAACCCCAAACGAGGCCCTGCGGTTTCAGGAGCCCCAGGCTCTGGGACCGAGCGAGCGTGGCCTGGGCATCCTGGGATTCAGAGCCAGCCTCTGGCCGCCCTTGGAACAGGCGTCCGCGGCCAGCGTCCCCCACGCGGCGTCCTGCCTGGGGTCCAGGCGCTCTCCCTGTCGGGTTTCTGGAGGCGCCGTGCCAGGGGTGGGACGGGCACTGGCTCAGGAACAGGGATGGGGTTCCAGTCCTGCCTCAGTCCTCCCGGCACCCCTTTCTTTATGCAGGCGGAAGTGGCCCCAGTGTTACTCGGGCTCTTCCAGCTCTGCAAGCCCGGGGCCAATTGCGCAGACCGCCTCCAACCCCCGACCCATCCTTGGAAGCCGTCCAGACTCCTGCAGTTTCTTTTCTTCTTGTATTTTTTTTTTTTTTTTAGACGGAGTCTTGCTCTGTTGCCGGGCTGGAGTGCAATGGCGCGATCTCGGCTCACTGCAACCTCTGCCTCCCGGATTCAAGCGATTCTCCTGCCTCAGCCTCCTGAGTAGATGGGATTACAGGAATGAGCCACCACATCTAGCTAATTTTGTATTTTTTTTTCTTTTTTTTAAAGACGATGTTTCACCATGTTGATCAGGCTGGTCTTGAACTCCCGACCTCAGGTGATCCGCCCGCCTTGGCCTCCAAAGTGCTTGGATTACAGGCGTGAGCCACCACGCCTGGCCAAGAGAATTTCTTGAACCCGAAGAGGCAGAGGTTGTAGTGAGCCGAGATCAGGCCACTGCACTCCAGCCTGGCAACAGAGTGAGAATCCATCTCAAAAAAAAAAAAAAAAAAAAGCATCTTCGCCCCACTTTAGACCAGTTGAATTGGGGGCGGGGGCGCTGGACGTCAGTATTGTTCCCATTCACCAGCGGATCCCAATGCACTGCTAAGCGCTGAGAACACCACCTTACACTTAGCGTGCGTTGTCCTCTGTGCACGCCCACGGACTCCTTTGCTGCAAAATCTCACCTCTCTGAGCTACCTTGTCCTATAAAGCATCTGCTTGGGGTCTAGCTCTGGTGTGTCTGACTGTACCCCTCTCTCACCTTGGATGTGGAGGCAGTGGGGAAGTTGGAGAGGGGCTTCTTTTAACCAGTGGCCTGAGATTGCTCCAACCTCTGGTTAGAGCAAAGCCAGGACTAGAATATGGATCTCTGAACTTCCTGTACAGTGGATGTTGCCAGATTTAGCAAATTAAAATACAGGGTGTGCACATAACTATGAAGGTCAGAGCAACAGTGAATAATTTTTTTAGCATAAATATATCCTAAATAGTGCATGGCTTGGGATATACTTACACCAAAAAAAAATTGATGTTTGAAATTATTTGAAATTCAAATTTAGGCCAGGCACAGTGGCCCACACCTGTAATCCCAACACTTTGGGAGGCTAGGCGGAAGGATCACCTGATGTCAGGAGTTCAAGACCAGATTGGCCAACGTGGCAAAACCCCATCTCTACTAAAAATACAAAAATTAGCTGGGTGTGGTAGCACACACCTGTGATCCCAACTACTTGGGAGACTGAGGCAGAAGAATCGCTTTAACCTGGGAAGAGGAGGTTGCCATGAGCTGAGATCGTGCCACTGTACTCCAGCCTGGGCAACAGAGTGAGAATCTGTCTTAAATTTTTTTAAAAAATCAAATTTAAGGTACACTGTATTTTTTCAGGCAAAATTGCATCTTTGTCTATCGACATATACATATGTAAATATACAGCTGATTGAAAATGGCCCAGTGCCTTTCAGACCGGGTGCAGTGGCTCACACCTGTAATCCCAGCACTTTGGGAGGCCGAGGCAGGTGGATCACATAAGGTCAGGAGTTCGAGATCAGCCTGGCCAACATGGTGAAACCCCGTCTCTAAATAAATAAATTAATAAAATAAAATTTAAAATGGCCCAGTGCCTTTTATCCAGGGCCTGCAGCTACCCTTCTCCCCAGGTCAGTGTCCACCCATGCCAAATACTGAGCACCCCTGGCTGGCCCTTCCAGAGTACTTGCCCCTAGCCTGAGATGCCTCCACCCCAGCTCTGTCTGGAGAGCCCGGCTTGCTGCCCATTGACCATAAGGAAGGCGGTTTGGAGCCTGTGGTGTCTTCCTAGACGTGGCCCTGTAGCTGCGGAGCCCAGGGAAGCTAAGATGTCTACGGCAGTGTCCTTAACTAAAATGCTCAGCAAAATGGGCCAGCTACTGGCAACACAAAGACACAAATTAAGAGTTTTCTCCAATCCACATTCCTCTACCCTTCCTTCCTTCCTTCCTTCCCTTCCTTCCTTCCTTCCTTCCTTCCTTCCTTCCTTCCTTCCTTCCTTCCTTCCTTCCTTCCTCTCTTTCATTTTCTGAAACAGGGTCTGGCTTTGTCACTCAGGTTGGAGCTCAGTGAAATGATCTCAGCTCTCTGACACCTCTGCCTCCTGGGCTCAAGCCTTTCTCCTGCTTCAGCCTCCCAAGCAGCAAGACTGCAGATGTACGCCACCATACCCAGCTAATTTTTGTATTTTTTATCTCACCATGTTGGCCAGGCTGGTCTTGAACTCGTTAGCTCAAGTGGTCTGCCCACCCCGACTTTTGAAAGTGCTGGGATTACAGGCGTGAGCCACCGCACCCAGCCGTATTCCTGAACAGTTTCTTGAACGTCCCTGACAATAAGAACCCCTGAGATTGGAGCCAGTTGCATAATTTTGGGAGTCCAGGACAAAATGAAAATGAAGAACCCCTTGTTCAAAAAGTTGGATCAGGCTAGGTGTGGTGGCTCACACCTATAATCCCAGCATTTTGGGAGTATGAGGCAGGAGGACTGCTTGAGTCCAGGAGTTCAAAACCAGCCTGGGCAACATAGGGAGACCTCCTTATCTCCAAAAAAAAAAAACAAAAAATTTTTTTTTGAGACGGAGTTTTGCTCTTGTTGCCCTGGCTGGAGTGCAGTGGCATGATCTTAGCTCACCGCAACCTCTGCCTGCCAGATTCAAGCAATTCTCCTGCCTAAGCCTCCCAAGTAGCTGGGATTACAGGCATGCATCATCACACCCGACTAATTTTTGTATTTTTAGTAGAGACAGGGTTTCTCCATGTTGGCCAGGCTGGTCTCGAACTCCTGACCTCAGGTGATCTGCCCCCCTCGGCCTCCCAAAGTGCTGGGATTACAGGCATGAGCCACTGCGCCCAGCCTACAAAAAACTTTTTTTGTTGTTTTTGAGATGGGGTCTTGCTCTGTCCCCAGGCTGGAGTGCAGTGGCATGATCTCAGTTCACTGCAACCTCCACCTCCCGGGTTCAAGCAATTCTCCTGCCTCAGCCTCCCAAGTAGTTGGGACTATAGGCACTCGCCACCATGCCCAGCTAATTTTTTTCTTTTTCTTTTGTATTTTTAGTAGAGACAGGGTTTCACCATATTGGCCAAGGTGGTCTCGATCCCTTCACCTCATGATCTGCCTGCCTGGGCCTCCCAAATTGCTGGGATTACAGACGTGAGCCACCACACCCGGCCTACAAAAATGTTTTAAATCAGCCGAGCATAGCAGTGCATGCCTGTAGTCCCAGCTACTGGGAAGGCTGAGGTGGGAGGATCACTTGAGCCTGGGCAGTTGAGGCTGCAGTGAACTATGATCGTGCCACCTCACTCTAGCCTGGGTGACAAAGGGAGATGCCATCTTAAAAAAAAATTTTTTTTTAAGCTAGAGCAAAGTGCTGTGAACGATATTAACATGTAAACTTTTTTCCTTTCTTCTGTGGTCTCTCTCCCTTGACTCCTCATGGTGTATTTTTTTAATTTCTATTTAATGTTGTTCTAAGTGAAGAAAAATAAAACAGTAAATTATCAGCATGAACTTTACTGTTCACCTATATATTGTGCAATGCCAGCTCTAAGCACACAGATGAGGGCATTGAACTTGCATGCAGAATCACAGAGATCACACCACTGCATTGCGCTTTTGTCCTCGGGTGTGCTGGAAGAGACCAGCACGGGCCCGACTCAGAGAAGGTGGAAGGAGGAAGAGGGGGGTCCCCCAGGCACGGCGCTAAGGCGAGGGACCCTCTGCGGGGGACCCTCTGTGGAGGTCGACCCAGGCATCTCTTCTCCCATAGACTCACTGCCCCAGTGCATTGCAGGTGGGGACCCCCAGGGATCTTTCAACATCTGTGCCAAGATGCGCAGAGGTCACGAACCCCGCCAAGACAGGTGTGCCGGGTGCTGCCAGTCTGGGGCAGGGATGGCCACAACCCCACAATGTTGCAGGCAGCACACCGACTGCAGCCCTCCCCACGCTTGTGGCCAGGCCCTCCAGGGACAGAGGATAAATGGCAGAGCATGGCAGTGCACGAGGCAGGGTCAGGTAGGGTAACCAAGCCTGGGGCATCCAGTGTGAAGGGGACTGCCATGGAAAGCCTTCCCAGGGAGGCAGAGAGGGGGTAGGGGTAAGATCGCAGGTGCTTAGACCCCGAGCCCCTGAAACACATCACGCTGTCCCATCACTTACAAAACACACATTCAAAGATTACATTTTTTTTTTTTTGAAACGGAGTCTCACACTGTCTCCCAGGTGGAAAAAAATTCTTTTTTTTTTTGAGATGGAATCTCACTCTGTTGCCCAGGCTTAAGTGCAGTGGCCGGATCTTGGCTCACTGCAACCTCTGCGGCCCAGGCTCCTGCCTCAGCCTCCAGAGTAACTGGGATTACAGGTATCTGCCACCATGGCCAACTGATTTTTTATATCTTTAGTAAAGGCGGGGTTTCACCGTGTTGGCCAGGGTGGTCTCGAACTCCTGACCTTGACCTCCCAAAGTGCTAGGGTTTACAGGCGGGAGCCACTGTGCCTGGCAAATATTACATTATTAAGAATTTCAGTCTCTTAAATTCTTAAATCATTAAGAATTTTAGGCCGGGCGCAGTGGCTCACGCCTGTAATCCCAGCACTTTGGGAGGCCGAGGCGGGTGGATCACGAGGTCAAGAGATCGAGACCATCCTGGTCAACACGGTGAAACCCCATCTCTACTAAAAATACAAAAAAATTAGCTGGGCATGGTGGCACGTGCCTGTAGTCCCAGCTACTCGGGAGGCTGAGGCAGGAGAATTGCTTGAACCCAGGAGGCGGAGGTTG
>PVKV010009378.1:0-81520 GCA_004027835.1 Alouatta palliata | reverse complement strand
AGTGAATCGGCAACCAACAGAATGGGAAAAAATTTTTGCAGTCTACCCATCTGACAAAGGGCTGATATCCAGAATCTACAAAGAACTGAAACAGATTTACAAGAAAAAAACAAACAAGCCCATTCAAAAGTGGGCAAAGGATATGAACAGACACTTTACAAAAGAAGACATACGTGAAGCCAACAAACATATGAAAAAAATGCTCATAATCACTGGTCATTACAGAAATGCAAATCAAAACTACATTGAGATATCATCTCACGCCAGTTAGAATGGCAATCATTAAAAAATCTGGAGACAACAGATGCTAGAGAGGATGTGGAGAAATAGGAACACTCTTACACTGTTGGTGGGAGTGTAAATTAGTTCAACCATTGTGGAAGACAGTGTGGCAATTCCTCAAGGACCTAGAAATAGAAATTCCATTTGACCCAGCAATCCCATTACTGGGTATATATCCAAAGGACTATAAATCATTCTACCATAAGGACACATGCACACGAATGTTCATTGCAGCACAGTTTACAATAGCAAAGACCTGGAACCAACCCAAATGCCCATCAATGACAGACTAGACAGGGAAAATGTGGCACATATACACCACGGAATATTATGCAGCCATCAAAAACAATGAGTTTGTGTCCTTTGTAGGGACATGGATGAACCTGGAAACCATCATTCTCAGCAAACTGACACAAGAACAGAAAATCAAACACTGCATATTCTCACTCATAGGTGGGTGTCGAACAATGAGAACACATGGACACAATGAGGGGAGCATCACATCCTGGGGTCTGTCGGGGAGAAAAAGGGGAGGGACAGTGGGGGGTGGGGAATTGAGGAGGGATAGCATGGGGAGCAATGCCAGATATAGGTGATGGGGAGGAAGGCAGCAAATCACACTGCCATGTGTGTACCTATGCAACAATCTTGCATGTTCTTCACATGTACCCCCAAACCTAAAATGCAATAAAATATATATATATATATATATAAAGAAATAGACCTATTCTTCTATTCTTTACAACCACCATTTTTTTTGGACAGACTCTTGCTCTGTTGCCCAGGCTGGAGTGCAGTGGCATGATCTTGACTCACTGCAAACTCCACCTCCCAGGTTCAAGTGATTCTTTGCCTCAGCCTCCTGAGTAGCTGGGAATACAGGTGCACACCACCACACCCAGCTGATTTTTGTATTTTTAGTAGAGATGGAGTTTCACCATATTGGCCAGGCTGGTCTCAAACTCCTGACCACGTGATTTGCCCACTTCGGCCTCCCAAAGTGCTGGAATTATAGGCATGGGCCCCCGCAACCAGCCCTACCTCCATTTTTTGCAATTAGCCTATAACACCTCAGGCAGGTTATGTTTTATTCAGCTTTTATTCTCTGCAGCCTCTAGCACAACTCTTTACATAATAGGCATTCAATTTTGCTTGTTGGATGGAATTTAAGATTAACAATACCAGGCATGGTGGCCTGTGCCTGTATTCCCACCTACTTAGGAGGCTGAGGTGGGAGGATTGCTTGAGCCTGGGAAATTGAGGCTACAGTGAGCCGTGATCATGCCACTGAGTGTAGTCACACTCCAGCCTAAGCAAAAGAAAAAGACCCTATCTCCAAAAAAAAAGATTAGCAATATTTCTAAGGAAAAAAAACTTCACCAGTTTTCTTTTTAGCTAACTCTGAAACAAACGTTTAAAGCAGAATTCATTTCTAATTTAGATAAAGCCCACACTATATAAACTGGCTATGTGTGAGCGTACATAGTTTATCCTGTTGATTTAAATATTCCTACTGAGAATAATAACTATCTCCATCTCCAACACCACATGCCTTTAGCGGGCTTAGTGTGTCCAGCCATAGCACCCTTTTTAACTAGTTTATTTGCTCTCTTTCTCTCCAAAGATACTCTGTTTAGAGAAATTTTATTTTACGTTTCCTTTTAGTGTGAGGCACCACCCAGCCTCACACACAGAGAGTTGTCTAGGGCTGAGCCAAGACATGTGCTTCAACAGGGGAGATTGTTTTCAAATTGCTTTTTTTCATTACTCACCCCCATGCCCCTCAAGGACATACAAGTAGATTTTCTTTTAATTAATTTTTTTAACTTTTTTGAGAGTATGAGGGTGTGTGTGTTGTAATTCCAAGGGAAAAAAAAAATAGTTCTAGAGAAGCTATTTCTTTGTTTTTATTATTAGGAAGAAGCATTTTAAAAAAGGAACTATCATTCCATTAAGGTCTTCATCTGTTAAAATTGTTCTGTGGAAAGGAAGTTTAGGAGTTTTTAAAGTTCTTTCCAAAAATACATGTTTTTTTTCTTAAGAAAAAGTGGGAAAAAAAAAAAAAAGATTTCCAGGTACCTCTCCCTATTTTATCATTCAGACATTCTATTTTCATCTTAAAACCATGAAATGAAACAAACTTGTGTGAATGATATGTCACTGATCTAACCCCAAAATCCTTTAAAGATAGGATTTCTTAATTTGTTCTCTCATTAAATAAATGCTCAAAGGATACACGGAGAACTTTTAAGCTTAGTTGGAATCGACTTATTGGGCAAGTAATGAATCTGATTGTTATGCTAGCTTCCATGTCAGCAAAATAACAGATGTACAAGCATAATAGAGGAGAAAAAAAGTTGCTTTTGGATTGTTAGAGCAGGTGCTACATGAAAAAAAAAAATCACATGGAACTTTCTCAAGTGCATTTGGAAACACTTGGAAGGTAGCCAGGAGGAAAGTTCTCCTTCAATCCCTTGGACATCCAGTTGTGAGCCAGGATTAGGCTCCTGAACAGCTGAGTCAATGAGGACACTGACACCATGTCACTTCTTCAGCTCTTTATTTCTCCCTCACCCTCCAACAAAAGCACCAGAGATTGCCCTCCCCCACTAGACACACACACATACACAGAGTCCAGCTGTCAGATATGGCTTTCAGGGAACATCAGACAGTGCTGAGTCCCAGTCTAGGGTGAAGGCAAGTTACCATGGTTCTCTGGCTATTATTGCTTTCAGCACATCAGGGAATGGAAATAAGTGTGCACATGTTCTAAAAGGCCCTTTGGGAAAAATCAGTGGGGCTGCATGGGGGACACAATGGCAGGCTTTGTCGCAGAGAAAGGATTTGGTCTGGCAAGCAACAGCAGTCCTGCTAGACACAGGGTTTGTCTGCACAGGCAGGATGGGAAACCATGTGCAGGGTTTACAGAACATCCTCATTAGAAAAAGTAGGGCATTTAGCATAATTAAAAGTCATCCTGGAGGCATCAGGTAAGAGTCTGCTGTTTTTAATTAATTGCTCCTGTGATCCTAGGACTTTAAAAGGAGTGCCGCTCTTGCCCATAGAGGTTTAGAATTGCTTCAGAAACAGAAGTCATTTCGTTGGGGGCAAAACAGCATCTGGGAAAGTCTGAGGAAAGGCAAAACAGGAAAGAGAGAAGAAAAAGTACGGGGCAGTGAGTAAGATTTGAAAATTATGAAGTTACTCATATATAATTTGCAAAGATTATCCTGTTGTCTTTTCATGCTCTGTGCCTTAACATCCTCACATCCAAAATATAGCTCCCCACTGACCTGCATCCTGCCTTGATATATACATTATTTATGGGGAAAAATTTTCAGAGTCAAGGTTAAGAGAAAACAGCTGGGAAATAAACTATGAGCCATATGTCATAGATTTCTCCAAGTATGTAAATTTTTCTTTAAAACTCTACTTTGAAGAGTCAGCATATCCAGAACAAGCAGGGTGAACCAAGGACTTTACATGGTCTCCACATTCATGAAAATAAATGTGGGGAAGACTATGTAATTGTGTCAGCTATGCAAAGAGAGAGAGGACTAAATGACATAAAAAATTCTGTCTAAAACTTTTTTTCTTTCTGTTATAAAATCCCCAACCTTAAATCACCTAAGTAATTACTAGAACTCTCTGCTTTTCTTGTGCCTGGCTTGTAGATAGATAAATGGTGTGATCTAGGCTCACTGCAACCTTCGCCTCCCCGGTTCAAGTGATTCTCCTGCCTCAGCCTCCCAAGTAGCTGGGATTATAGTCATGCATCACCACCCCTGTCTAATTGGTCTTGAACTTACGTTGCATATTTTCTTCTTTTCTTCCACTGTTTTAATTGTGTTATATAAATTTGTATTCTGCTTTCCTCACTTAATATAATAAATATCTTCCTATGTCCTGACAGTGTATTGGACATCTTGTGCAAAGTACCTAAAAATTATACTTCCTTCTTTGTATTTTATTTTTAATTTTTAATTCATTATTTATTTATTTATTTTTAGATACAGGATCTTACTTTGTCACCCAGGCTGAAGTTCAGTGGTACAATCATAGCTCACTGAAACCTCTAATTCCTGGGCTCAAGCCATCCTTTTGCCTTGGCCTCCCAAGTACTTGGGACTATAAACTCATACTATAGTGCCCAGCTAACTTTTTAATTTTTTTTTTTTTTTTTTTCGTAGAAATGGGATCTCACTATGTTAACTAGGCTGGTCTTTAACTTCTGATCTTTAACTTCTGATCTCAAGCCATCCTCCCACCTTGGCCTCCCAAAGTGTTAGGATAACAGGTTTGAGCCACCACATCCAGCCACCTCCCTCTTTTAAGAAGCCATAGCTTTCACCAAGCCCATACCTCTTCTCGTGTATGTGTGTGTTTACCCAGACCCTGTGCCATGTAGCCCTGCTAGCATAGGCTGATTGAGAACCAGCCTATGACTGGTCCTCATCAGTCTGTGTGTCTGTGAATAATGTCTGTGTGCTAACATTATTCAACATAGACACTCTCTATTTTATTAGGACTTGTCAAATTCATCAGATTTTCTTTCTTTTTTTTTTTTTTTTTTTTTTTTTGAGTCAAAGTCTTACTCTGTTGCCCAGGCTGGAGTGCAATTCGCATCTTGGCTCACCACAACCTCCGCCTCCCCAGTTCAAGTGATTCTTCTGCCTCAGCCTCTCAAGTAGCTGGGATTACAGGCACCACCACACCTGGCTAATTTTTGTATTTTTAGTAGAGACGGGGTCTCATCATGTTGGTCAGGCTGGTCTTGAACTCCTAACCTCATGATCCGCCTGCTTCAGCCTCCCAAAGTGCTGGGATTACAGGTGTGAGCCACCTCGCCTGGCCTAAATTCATCAGATTTTCTGTCAGAGCTTATGGAAGGCAAGAGGTAGTCACTGGTAGAGTGATAAGGAAGCTGAGAGAAAGCCATAAAAAAAAAAAAAAACTGATAAAGCAGGAACCACAAGGCAATAGAACTCAGACAACAAATCAGAGTAGAGAGAAACTGGATCATTGAGATTAAGCCGAGTCACCCTGATGTGTAAACAACCAACAGAGCCAATTAAAAAGTCAACCGCTTTCAAGAAAGGAACAAATAATTGAATCAGAAGAGATACACTGAAACCTTCAGTAACATTAGTTAACACATTAACAGAATTTACTATGTTCAGGCATTATTCTCTACGTATATTATTATTATTATTATTTTTTTTTTTTCTGAGACAGAGTCTCACTCTGTCACCCAGGCTGGAGTGCAGTGGTGTGATCTCAGCCCACTGCAACCTCCACCTCCTGGATTCAAGTGATTCTCCTGCCTCAGCCTCCCAAGTAGCTGGGATTACAGGTGCCTGCCATGACAACTCGTTGATTTTTGTGTTTTTAGTAGAGATGGGGTTTCACCATGTTGGCCAGGCTGATCTCGAACTCCTGACCTCAGGTGATCCACCCGCCTCGGCCTCCCAAAGTGCTAAGATTACAGGCAAGAGCCAACGTGCCTGGCCTACATATATTATTTCAACTAATCTTCCTATCAATCCTACCATGCAGCTTCTCCAATCATCCTCATTTTAAAAATTGGAAAACACAGGAGCAAAGTAGTTCAGTGACTTGCCAAGGATCACACATAGAGTAAATGAAGATGCCAGGATTTAATCTCTGGCAGGCTGGGTCCAAGATCCACAACTTACCTACTCCATGTGTGTCCCCCAGAGACTTTTCAGTTCTTTACGTGCCCTGCAAAAAAAGATTTCCTGTTCTTTATTACTTCTACATTTTCCTTTATAATACATTTCTAACACCCAAAGGCTTCTGAATGTCTGCATGTGTCTTTATTTTTCTAATCTGAGAAACTTCTCTTGTGCAACATTTTAATACATACATATATGTGTATGTGTATGTATGTATGTATGCTTTTATAGAAAGATATATCTATCTATATATATATGGAGAGAGAGACAGAGAGGGAGAATCAATCCAGTGGCAATTAGCCAGTTGTGGTGGAGTATGCCTATAATCCCAGCTACTTGGAAGGCTGAGGCAGGAAAGTCACTTGAACAGAGGTTGCAGTGAGCTGAGATCAATCCGTTGCACTCCAACCTAGGTGACAAGAGCAAAACTCGGTCTCAAAAAAATACAAATAAATAAATCCAGTGGCTAACGCATAGCCATTCCAGAGAGACAGAAAGCAGGTAAGTGATGACCAAGGATAGGGTTGGGGAGAATGAGGAGTAACTACCAGTGGGTTTGGGGTTTCTTTCTGGGGTGATGAAAATATTTTAAATGAGATAGTGGTGATGGTTGCACAACTCTGTAAATATGCTAAAATCCACTGAATTGTATACTTTAAAAGAGGTGGATTTTATGTATGTATATTATAGCTCAATTAAGCTGTTACTAGGGGGAAAAAAGTCATCATATGAAGTCTTATCTTCTGTAAGCAACATCAGAGAAGCAGTGAACATCTTGATAGATCATTTACAGGCAACCAACTGCTCAATTCCTGGCAGCATTTTAACATCCTATCAACTTTTAGAGTAATGTTAAACATGCTATCTTTTATCCTAGTCACTCTTTAATGAAATTTTCACAAATGTAAACCATGATTTGGGTAAAAGAAATGAAATAATTTTAGTCAAGTCGACCCAAAATTCTTTTTTTTTTTTTTTTTTTGAGATAGAGTCTCACTCCGTCACCAGGTGCCAGGCTGGAGTGCAGTGGCACGACCTCAGCTCACTGCAACCTCCGCCTCCCGGGTTCAAGCAATTCTCCTGCCTCAACCTCCCGAGTAGCTGGGACTACAGGGTGCACCAACATGCCTAGCTAATTTTTTTTTTATTTTTTATTTTTAGTAGAGACGGTGTTTCACCATGTTGGCCAGGATGGTCTCGATCTCTTGACCTCGTGATCTGCCCACCTCGGCCTCCCAAAGTGCTGGGATTACAGGCGTGAGCCACCGCACCCAGCCAACCCAAAATTCTTACTAGGTTTACAGAATGTAAGTCCTGATGAAGCTGTATGTGTATGTGTGTGCATACACATACCATATATACACACACACACACACCATCTGATGAAATTATATATATATATATACACACATACACACACACACACACACACACAAATCTGTTGAAGATATATATATATATTTGTGTGTGTATATAAGCAGCTGATTTTTTAATTGGCTCTGTTAGTGGTTTACACATCAGGGTGACTCAGCTTAATCTCAGTGATCCACAGTTTCTCTCTACTCCACTTTCTATTGCCTGAGTTCTATTGCCTTGCGGTTCCTGCTTTATCACTTTTTTTTGGCTTGTGTGTGTGTGTGTGTGTGTGTGTATACAAATTATTGTGAACATAAGTACATACACACATGCATACACGCACATATATGTATGTATACCCTTTATTTTAAGCTAAGCAGTGCTAATGAAGGAGCAAGGGTAAATGCGGTGAGCCTTCTATTCTACTTATATACCATAGGGCAATTAACTGTGAGCTCAAAAATCAACTTAAAATTTTGCCTCCAACAGAGCAGGCAATGTTAACTGATGATTCATTTCATTCACCCCCTGAAAAACTTGTTCTTTTTCAGGTGGAAGTACTAGACCTGATATTCACTGAGATCCACTTAAATTCATGATTATCTGCAACGGCCGGTAATGAGAAATGTTTGCTATTTGTATATTAGAGGAATCTAAGAAAATAGGCTCCGGGAAACTGGTCAAATTGTTTTTTAGTGGAATCTTGTTACAGCTACCATAAGCACAAGAGAGGCATTAAAAGATGTATATGTCACCCATTAGCTTGTTATAGGACTTGGTGATTGTACATAATTTTTGTATCATATATTTATGCTAAGATGACAAAAGAACATTTTTTAAAAATGCTCAAAGAAAAAAATAACCCACAAACCACCTTTACTATTCTTTTGTAGTTCTATTTTGTTCTATTGTGGTTTTTCTCAATACACATATTTTGCATGGTTGCCATCATAGTGAAAATGCACTTTCTTTTTCTTCTTTTTTTTTTTCTGAGACAGAGTTTCACTTTTGTTGCCCAGGCTGGAGTGCAATGGCGTGGTCTCAGCTCACTGCAACCTCCACCACCCAGGTTCAAGCAATTCTCTTGCCTTAGCCTCTTGAGTAGCTGGGACTACAGGTGCGTGCCACCATGCCCAGCTAATTTTTGTATTTTTAGTAGAGATGGAGTTTCACCATGTTCGTCAGGCTGGTCTCAAACTCCTGACCTTGTAATCTGCCCACTCGCCTTGACCTCCCAAAGGGCTGGGATTACAGGCATGAGCCACCACGCCCGGCTGAAAATACACTTTCATATTCTCTTTTATTCTTTTACTTCGCAAAAAAATCATGACTCCTTTTTCATGTTTTTATAATTATCTTAATTTTTATTATATTAAAACACCATGCATTATTAAACCAGTCCCCTATTTTGGGGTATTTAGGTTGTTTTCAATTGATTGCTAATAACTATAAAAATACGGAAAGGGACATTCTAGTGCATGGATTAATTTTTTCTGTTGAATTATTTGTTTTAGAATAAACTTCTAGGATTAGAATAACTTAGAAAAAGAGAAAGAACATTTATACAGTGATTTTATATAGTATCGTTGTTATCCAAAACATCTATACTTGTTTAGCATGCCTTGAACAGATTATGAGTATCTTGTAGTGTTGTGCTATCTTATCTCAGATGAAGTTCACCTCCTGAATTATGTTTTTTTAATAATTAAATATTACCTAAGTAATCTGATTTAGCAAAATGAACATTTGCTACAACATTTTGTGTTGCCACAAGACTGACGTGTTCCCTAAGTCAAAAGCCAGTGTCCTGAGAAATTCACCATAAATAAGATCCTAGACTAATGATTAACTAGCTGAGAACAAAGTATGTTGTTGGACTGTTCTCTGCGATGTTTAGAGCAATAGAGATTAATAGTGATTACCTCTGCTTAGAAGTTCAAATAAGTGAGAAGTTAAGGCTCAAAATCCTTAGCTGACACAGCATTCATTTAGTTTAGTTTTTTTTTTGTTTGTTTGTTTTTTGGTTTTTTTGTTTTTGAGATGGAGTTTCGCTCTGTCACCTAGGCTGGAATGCAGTAGCAAGATCTCAGCTCACTGCAACCTCTGCCTCCCAGATTCAAGCAATTCTCCTGCCTCAGCCTCTCTCGAAGCACATCATCATGAAACATACATTTATTAAAAATTTTGCTATAGTCTTTGTTTGTGTCCCATATCAATATGTTGAAACCTAATCCCTATTGTGATAATATTAACAGGTGGAGACTTTGGGAGATGATTAGATAGTGACAGCAGAGCTCTCATGAATGGGATTAGTGCCCGTACAAAAGAGACACACAAAAAAAAACTCATTGGTGGCTGGGCGCGGTGGCTCACGCCTGTAATCCAAGCGCTTTGGAAGCCAAGGCAGGCAGATCACCTGAGGTTGGGAGTTCAAGACCAGCCTGACCAACATGGTGAAAACCCCGTCTTTAAAAAAAATAAATACAAATTGTAAAAAAAAAAAAAAAAAAAAAAAAACTCATTGATCCATTTCCCCATGTGAGGACACAGCTAGAAGGCACCATCTATGTGACAGCAAGCCCTCATCAGACACTACTGTTTCCATGATCTTGGACTTTCTGGCCTCCAGAACTATGAGAAATAAATTTCTGTTGTTAATAAGCTAGACAATAGTATTTTCTTATAGCAGTCCAAACGGACTAAGACAAACTTGCCATTTCTTCTGCACTTTGAAGGCAAGTAGGTCTCCTCACTGAAGCACTTACAAGCTGGTGGGAACCCAGTGAGTTCAATGCATTGAACCTCAGGGGTTAAAGGAATGATGTGACCAAGGCTGCTGTTGGTCATGGAAAGTATTACATCCATGACAGGTTGAACCTGCCCACCTCTCTTTTAGTAATAAAATTCCCAATTTTAGCCAGGCGTGGGGCCTCCCTGAGTAGCATTCATTTCCCAGCTTCCCTTGTAAATGAGGTATGACATTGTGACTAGTTAGTGAGATGTAAAAAAAAAAATTGAGTGTCAGTTTCAACAAAATTTATTTTTAAACATCTGATAAACATACTTATCTTCTTTTTTCATCCAACCTCTATTCTGTCACAGAAAATCAGCTACGAAAGTTGGTGCTCTGGCTGACATCTTGGAACATGAAAAAGGGACCTCCATTCAGAGCTATGTGCCAGAAGAAACTGTCTACAAGACATTTTGTAATATATTTATTCTAACAGAGTGAATTGCTTGCCACCAATATTCTTTTACATAAAGAGCAACTGCAATAAATCCTTCTTGTTTAAGTCATTGCTAATTGGAGTTCCTTAGTCACATGTAGCCAATCCTAAGTGACTGAGAAGGCTTCTTTAAGTTGGGTCTTAAAGTCTGATAAAGAATTTGCCAGATAAGGAATGTAGAAAAGATATTCCAGGTGTACAGTCATGAACAAAACTAGGAAGAAAACCCAAAAAGGCAATGGATTTGGTTCATAAGAGGTGGCATGAGAAGACCAAAATATATGTTTAATTTTATAGAATATATAAACACAAGATCCTCGGGGATCTGGATACACTGTATCAATAGTCTGTATCAGTTGCTGACTAATGAATTGCTCCAAACTTAGCATGTTTTTTTGTTTGTTTGTTTGTTTGCTTTTGAGACAGTTTTGCTCTTGTTGCCCAGGCTGGAGTGCAATGGTGCGATCTTGGCTCATTGCAATCTCCACCTCCTGGGTTCAAGCAATTATCCTGCCTCAGCCTCATGAGTAGCTGGGATTACAGGCAGGCACCACCACAACCAGCTAATTTTGTATTTTTAATAGGGACAGGGTTTCTCCATGTTGATCAGACTGGCCTTGAACTCCCAGCCTCAGGTGATCCACCCGCCTCAGCCTCCCAAAATTCTGGGATTACAGACATGAGCCACCGTGCCCAGCCCCAAATATAGCATCTTAAACAACAGTAAATATTTATTAACTTACACAGTTTTTGAGGGTTAGAAATCTGGGTGTTTTTGGCTCAGAACCTGTCATTCAGGATGTCAACCAGGGGTGAAGTCATCTGAAGGTTTTATGGACTCAAAACTCACTTCCAAAATAGCTTATTCACATCCCTGGTTGTTGGCAGGAAGCCTCAGTTATTCACCATGTAGACCTCTCCACAGGGCTGCTCAAGTGTCCTTACGGTATGGCCCCTGGTCTCCCAGATGAAGTCATCCAAGGGAGCAAGGGGGAGCCACAATATCTTTTATGACTTAGCCTCAGAAATCACACATTATCACGCCTTCATGAAGGGATACAAAAGGGATACCAGGAGATGAAAATCACTGGTGGTCATTTTGTAACCTTAGTAAGCTTGAAAAACAGACACCAGACAGAATAGTCCGGTTGCTGGTTAAAGATAAATGATTGTCTTTTGAGCACAAAAGCATCTTTCTGTAAAATTAAAGATGTACAACTGGCTGCATGCATTGGCTCATAGGCATGAACCAAGTAATCCCATTAATTTGGGAGGCCAGAGCAGGAGAATGGCTTGAGGCCAGGAGCTTGAAACCAGCCTGGCAACATAGCGAGACCTCGTCTCTACAAAACATTTAAAAATTAGCTAGGCGTTATGTTGCTACTTATAGTCCCAGCTACTCAAGGGGCTGATGTGGGAGGATTGCTTGAGCCTAGGAGCTCAAGGATGCAGTGAGTTGTGATCATGCCACTGCACTCCAGCCTGGGCAACAGAGCAAGACCCTGTCTCCATTTTCCTTTTATTCTTTTTTTTTTTTTTTTTTTTTAATGAAGACGGGGTTTCACCGTGTTGGTCAGGCTGGTCTTGAACTCCCGACCTCAGGTGATCCACCCGCCTTGGCCTCCAAAGTGCTTGGATTACAAGCGTGAGCCACCACGCCTGGCCGACCCTGTCTCCGTTTTTAAAAAAAGTGTAGAATTAAGTGATTTTGACTAAATTTCATAAAATTCTAATAGTACTATTTTGCCTACCTAAAATTGACTTCCTTTTTCCTCTGTGACTATTAGTCTTTATAGTCCCTATTCAGGATGAAGTTCCTTAAGGGACAATTTCTTCATAAACACAAAAAATACCTATTATCCTAACCATGTGAGTACTTTATTAAAAGCATCTCCCTGAATGTTGTACGTACATAAATCTTTTTAAATCAACCAAATTGTACTTTCAAGGTAGATACAATTCTGTTCAGCTCATATCAACATCTATTAGCAATAACTATATATGAAGAATCGTGGTCCCCTCTACAAGTTCAGAGTCTAAAGTGGGACACGTATTGACGTGAATAAACACGTCCAGCAGAATGTGCCAAAATGCACTGGGTCCCAGGTGGTCTTCGCCATTCTTCCAAGCCTCTACACAAAACTGGGCACATAAGTTTAAAAACTCATAGTCTAAGGTTTTAATTAATCGGTTATTGATTCTAGTCAGTCAGGTGCTGATTGATTACAGCTTTAGATAAGTGACTTTTAGAGTTTTATTTATTTATTTATTTATTTATTTAGAGACTGGGTTTCACTATGTTGGCCAGGATGGTCTCAAACTCCTGACCTTGGGATCCTCCCACCTCACCTTGTGATCCTCCCACCTCAGCCTTCCAAAGTGCTGGGATTATAGGCGTGAGCCACTGCACCCAGCCAGAGTTTTATTTAAAACAAAATTCTACTTAAAGTAAAACCTCACTAGAGTTCCATGAGATATTAAGAGGTGTTCCACAGAACTAAACAAAATGAAATTATCTCAGAATTAGGAATATTTTCTCTAAAATTACTCTATAACATGTATGAGAGGAATATCAACACATAGAGATAGCTGTTTTTGTTTTTGTGATCATTTTTCTTTCAAAAAGGATACGGTGAGAATGTCAAATAGTCACTGAGGGATGATGTGACAGAGACTGTGTGACGTAAAATCTACCATTGCTCTACAAGCTTTACCTGTCCAACAACTGGTGCTGTACTTTGTATTCTATTATGATTGCTGGTCTGTGTTCAGTGCCTAATTTCACCACTTCAACATTTATATATAATGTTATCCAACATAAATTGCATATTTGCATATGAATCAAATTTTGATTGTTTCTCATTACAAGTAATTTTTTCATGAGACCTCTTTATGATTTCTATTCATCTATGCCTATCTTATTTCTTGTGAGTTCTAATTGCTGACTCATTAACATGTTTTAATTTTAAAGTATGGTACTGCCAAATGAATTTGGAAAACTGAGATTTATACCTACATGACCATTTGTGCTGGAGAATCCAACAAACTTGAGTTCTAAGCCAAACTCCATCACTCAATGACAACTATTGCCAGTTATAGTTAATTACATTATCTATTGACAACAATGGTTGTAATTCATCATACCCTAGGTACTGATAGAAATAGAGATAAAAAGCAAACCTTGTCTTTAGGTAATCACAGTCCAGGAGCAGCATTCATTTCTTCTAACCACATTCTGACAACAAATCAAAATTGGCTATATTCTCCAGAATCATAGAACTTCTGAACAGAAAGAACAATGAAGAATATCCAAGTCTGATCTTTATTTTATTTTATTTAAAAAATAAAACAGAGGCCAGGTGTGGTGGCTCACACCTGTAATCTCAGCACTTTGGGAGGCTGAGGTGGGCAGATCACCTGAGGTCAGGAATTCGATACCAGCCTGGCCAACATGGCAAAACTCCATCTCTACTAAAAATGCAAAACTTAGCCAGGCATGCTCGGGGGAATGCCTATAATCCCAGCTACTCAGGAGGCTGAGGCAAGAGAATCACTTGAACCCAGGAGGCAGAGGTTGCAGTGGGCCAAGATCATGCCACTGCATGCCAACCTGGGTGACAGAGTGAGACTCTGTCTCAAATAATAAATAAAAAATAAATAAACAAATAAATAAAAGAGACAAGGTCTCACTCTGTCACCCAGGCTGGTCTCGAGCTCCTGAGCTCAAGTGATTCTCCTGCCTAGGCCTCCCAAACTGTGAGGATTACAGACATGAGTCACCATGCCTAGACCAAGTCTAATCTTTAATAGTTGAAGATCAGAGAGAACTGCATTGTAATTCAGGAAGCAGTGATTAAATTGTGATTAAAACCTGGAGTCAGTTGTATTACTGTCCCCAAATATTCACTCCCCTTTCCTATAAAAGGATTAATTCATTCCACTCATTGCCATATAATGTGTAGTGCCTCTTACAGGAGTTGTATATATCCCCGTGCTATTGACATTGGTCTTGACCATGACCTTTGTTTGGCCATTGGCATGTGAGGGGACATTGCATCTGCCATGGCCATGCATAAGTTTTAACAGTTACCATGTCGTTTACTAGCTTCCTATTCTTTTTCCTCTGTCACAATCTCACATGTCCTGGAGAGGGCAGCTCCTTCAGCAGAAAATAAAGAGGGCACTTGAAGCAGACATGATTGATCCATCTTCTCACATGTCAAAGTGAAAAACAAACTTTTTTATTCTTCACCCTTGTAAGCCACTGAAATTTTATCCAGTTCTCTGAATGCAGTCAGGCGCTGGAGGCCATGGCAGCGGAGGGCAGTGGGGGTTCGGGACTGGACTGGTGTGAAGGCAAAGCAGGGCCAGGTAGACGGGGCTGTTTGGTGCCTGAAGGATGGCAGGTGCCTGGTGTCGGGAGGGGCCGCCACCGAGGGGGAGCAGCTGGGGCAGAGGAGCTGGGGGCAGGAGCCACCCCTCCGCTGCTGGTGTCCCTGCCCAGGCTGGCTGAGAAAATTTTATCCAATTTTCATTGCTAGAGCAAAGCTGAATAATTTAGAACACAGGCCAAAAAGGGTAAGTAAATTCATACAAGTTTACACACTTACATAGCTAAATGGCAGAACCAGAGTTAAATCTTAGTTCTTTTGACATCCAGTCCAGTATTTTTTCCATCTTTGCAGAGCTCTTGAAGTGACCAATGTAAACATCTACATGGTATATTTTACTGTGATACTTAGAATATCCCCAAAAGCAATTTACTACATGACTAAAGCTTTGTCCAATTAATTTTTCCTTAATTGCCCATATGCTGAAGGCAATTCACAGGCTACAAATAATTTATGAAATTTTTACTCATTGCGGTCATTACTGACCATACTGGCTAGCAGCCGTCCTTCCCAACGTGAAATGGGTGATGTGCACTTGGAAATTACATGAGGCTTGCACTTTTCATCTGCTCTTGTTGGCCTGGTCATCTTCAAGTGCCTGTTATCTTGGTGAGACAGAGGATTCTAGCAACTGCTCCATTGTGTAGTCTTATCTTAGGAACATATGGACTCTTTCACACTTGGTTTCCCTAAGTAGGCCTTTAAAAGTGTTGGCAAATTCTGTCAACATCTCCACCTGTTTTGTATTCTCTCCAGTAAAAATCTGTCCAGTAGCTTCAAGAAGCTCACTCTGCTACTGAACCACCTCATGCCAGTTTCACATGTTCCTTTAGTCGTTTTCTTCCAGGAGTAATATGAAAATGTCTGTCTTCAACAAGCCCTGCCACTTAAAATAGAACCCTCTACCTATAATGTTTTCCTTTGGACCCGCATACCTCATTTGAAGTATGTGGCATAGATTTTCTATATCCAACTCAACGTTTGTTCTATATTCACTTTTGGATGATTCTAAGTCTTGTTATCATATCAGGCTTAAAATTTTGAATGTTGAATTCCAACTAAATACTTCATTGTGTCTAGTGCTGTGGATATTTAAAGGCGCTCAGTACAGTTTAGGCTGAATTATACGAATGATTAACTAGGCTTGTATTATGCAGATTTGCTCCTCTTTGTTAATTCAAAATTGGAATCTTGGTGGGGCGTGGTGGCTCATGCCAGTTATCCCAGCACTTTAGAAGGCTGAGGAAGTTGAATCACCTGAGATCAGGAGTTCGAGACCAGCCTGACCAACATGGTGAAACTCCATCTCTACTAAAAATACAAAATTAGACAGGTGTGGTGGCACACATCTGTAGTCCCAGTACTCGGGAGGCTGAGACAGGAGAACTGCTTGAACCCGGGAGGTAGATGCTGCAGTGAGCCGAGTGCTGCTGTACTCCAGCCTGGGCGAGGAGGCAGAGGGAGACTCCATCTCAAAAATAAATAAATAAAATAAAATATAAGCTAGGAAAAGACTGTACACCTTGAAAATACAGGTGGGCAAACCTAGATTTTCCCAGTCAATTATTAAATACCGATGAACCAGTTTCAGGTTATCTTTTTTTATTAATCAGAACACATAATCTTATATATAAATACTTTCTAGCACAAGCAGGCATTTCACAAATTCCCATGCTCTAAAATTGTAATATGCTGAACTAGGAAATTACAGAGAAATGAATTCTTGAATTGAAGCAGATAGCAAGAAAAAACGTCTAATCTGAACTAAGTTTTAAAGTAAAATGTTCAGCTGGGCCTGGTGGCACGTGCCTGTAATCCCAGTCAGGAGAATCAGTTGAGCTCAGGAGTTCAAGGTGACAGTGAGCTATGACGGGGCCACTGCTCACTAGCCTGAGCAACAGAGCAATACCCCTTCCCTAATATGTATAAAAATATACAAATACTAAGTGTATATATATATATATATATACACACACACTATGTACACTTAATATTACACACTCTATATAGTAATAAAAATAAATAGTATATATAGTGTGTATATATTATATATAGTATATATTAAGTATATATACTTAATATTTTTATATTTTTACATTAAGTACTTAATATTTTAAGTATTTATATATAAGTAATATATAATATTGTTACCATAATACCATATATACGGTATTACACACACTCTATTTGTGCATATATTGTGTGTGTATATATAGTAACATATACATATAGTGTGTGTGTATATATACATATATAGTGTATGTATAATACGTATATAGTGCTTGTGTATATTGTGTGTGTGTGTGTGTGCATATATGTACACACACTATATATATCTAGTATAATATATATGGTATTACGGTAACAGTGACCTAATTTAGAAAAAAGAGGTTCATTCACATAGTAGATACTTCTGCCATTTCTCTGTCAGCACTAGTCCTCCTATCTCTGAAAGTCCCTGGAGGACACTGGCGTGACAGACGGATACCTCCCAGGTGGAATTCCTATGCAATTACAAGTCTCCTCCAGAGAACTCATGCTTCTTTTCTTACTGTTCACCCTTTCCTCCCTGCCGTCCATCCACCACAGCCTCACTCCATCCATACTGTTCTTTCAGTGTCAGGGTTATGAATTCTCAAACTAAACTTGACATTTTAAAGTAATAGCTTTATTATTTGGGCTCTGATTACAGACGCTGTTCAGAGTTACATTTGCGTTAAAGAGCAAAGGTTACTAAAGTTCAACATGTGTTTGGCATTGTTTTAAAAAGGCCTTCCTCTCTGGTAAGCTACAGAAAAATTGTAAGACTGCAAACCTGGAGCCAGCAGCCAAAAACATATACTACCATAGATTTGCTGCTTTCTTGCAACAGAAACCTTCACTTTCTCACAATAGAGATATATCTTTCTGATTTTGATTAGATCAGCTTAAATAGAAAAGGGATCATGTCGCCATTACCAACAACAAACTTCATTTATGAACTGAGCACTATGCTGGTGCCAGGTGTGGTTACTGTCTTTTAAGGAGGGAGACAACATTAAAATGCCTTCATCCTATAAAGAATAGAAAAAATCCTGGAGTAGAGCAGGGAGGAGAAGCTAAATTTAACCCTTAGAATGTCAGAGGAAGAAAGATTTTGACACCAAGCCCTTATATAACACAGGAAATCAGATTTAATTCTGGCCTGAGTATATTCTCTCACTCTTTCTTTTTTTTTTTAAATAATTATTTTTATTTTTAATTGTGTGGCCCTGGTATATTATTTTCCTTTAGCCAAAGGAAGATAGGTCCTTTAGCCAGAGGAAGATTTAAATCACTAAATCACATAAAATCTGTCTCTCTCCTTCTCTCTCTCTCCCTGTTTTAATAGTACTTAGCTATCTCAAAGTGTTGCTGGAAGGATTCATAAGCATGTTAAGTGCTTTGAAGATGAAAAGCAATATATAAATGCTTGAGTATTGTTATTAAAGTTCAAGTAAATGAGCACATAGCATGTGATTTAAATGGAATGCATGTGAATACACAATCCACAAATAGCCAACCAATTAAAGAAGCTTCAGCTAAGACTCATAACCCACATGACACTAAGCCTTTAATATCATAGAATGTTTTTAGAATTGAAAAGCTCTCAGAGATCATTCAGTGAAAGTTCTTCATTTTACAGGCTATGAAAAGGGGACATCACAAGTGACCAGTCCAAGGGCACACAAATGGATAGGGATAGACACAGGACAGGAAATTTCCTTAGTGCCAACCAGTGCTTCTCATACCCTGCTCACCATTAACTACAAGATGTCAAACATCAAGATAAAAATAGCATGCTTAATCGAAATATTGGTATTTGTTGCCATACATCTGACTATTGGAAAATATACTGATGTAAAACTGAATTCTTTTTCTTTTAATAAAATTTTTTATTTTTATGGTGAAATTTTTCATTCAGCATGAGTGTCCTCCTGCAGATATAGCATGACTCTTATTTTATAAAGTTATTTTCCCATTAGAAGAATAATTGGCTGGGTACAGTGGCTCATGCCTATAATCCTAGCACTTAGGAGATAAGGTGGGAGGATTACTTGAGACAAAGAGTTCAAGACCAACCTGGCCAACATAGCAAGATCCCATCTCTGTAATAAAGAAAAAAGAAGAAGAAAAGTTATAAGGATCTCTATACTCACAATCTAATGACCCTCAGAAAATATGCAAAGTCTGCTCTGAGGAATAGGTAAGATTTGGTGGGTAAGAGAGGAAATGAAAGAATACCATCAATTGACACCAAACACAACATCTGGAGAAATGGGCAAGAATGAAGCCATTGACAACAGTCCCTAAACTGACAGCTATTCTTTAGCCAACTTCACACGTGAGACTCTCTATGCTACTTTAGAATTGTTTCTTTCAAAGAGATATGTCAACATTTCTATCAAGGTAATAATTCCAGCACCATCCAAAATATCACGTAACCAGAGACCCTTCCTCTGGGATGCTGGTAAGGACCTCATCTTATTACCAATTCAGTAGATCTGTTCTGGTTTGCTAGGGCTGTCTTAAGTTCTTTTTGAGTAAATTAGTGGCCCTCAAACTTTCAGAGGATGTCAGAAATACGTGGAGGAGCTTGTTAGAACAGATTACTGGCTTCATTTTTAGAGTTTCTGATTCAGCAGGGCTGGTGTAGGTCAGATAATTTGCATTTCTCACAAGCTCCCAGATGATGCTGATGTGATTTAGGACCACACTTTGAGAACCACTGGGCTAAAGAAAAGCCATGCAAACAGGAGTCAACAAATTGGCTCTGTTCTGATCAGCTACCTAGGTAGAGACTTGCTCAGAATGCAGAGAAGCTGGTAATTAACCAAGTTAAATTAATCCCTGAAGACTAGAATTTATAAATTAGGAAGACCAAATCTGGCCCACAAGTGTTTTATTTAACTCACATAGTACTGTTTTTAAAAACTGGATTTATTGCCAACATTTAAACTTCATTACATTTTGTATGAAAATCCAAGTTCTACATTCTCTCGATAAATCAACTAACAAGACAGGGCCACGGATGCCTCCTTTAAACAGGGGGCCACATCAGGGAAACGTAGGCTCCACCTGACTAGTTTTGTTTGCTCAGACTGCCTCCTGCTTTTGATATTGTGTTCCTGTGTAGATAATGGATCTAAAAATGCCAACCCTCCAAATAAATACTTTTTCAGTTTAGTTATCTTACTATACACAGCTTTATTAAATAAAACATATATGTCACTGCATATTCCATTTTATTGTGTTCCATTTGAAAGCAGTCTACCTACATAAGGAGGAACAGAATGGAATTCCACATTGTTGGCTGGTATTCCTAGATTGGTCTGGCAATTTTCCTTTTTTTTTTTTTTTTTTTTTAAGATGAAGTCTTGCTCTGTCACCCAGGCTGTAATGCAGTGGTGCAATCTCGACTCACTGCAAACTTCACCTCCTGGGTTCAAGCGATTTTCCTGCCTCAGCCTCCGAGTAGCTGGGATTACAGGCGCCAGCCACCATACCTAGCTAATTTGTGTATTTTTAGTAGAGACGGGGTTTATACCATGCTGGCCAGGCTGGTCTCAAACTCCTGACCTTAAGATACGCCCACCTCAGCTTCCCAAAGTGCTGGGATTACAGGCGTGAGCCACTGTGCCCAGCTTCCATTTTGACCTCCTTATAGAGTAGCTAACTGCTAAATTTCTTAAGCCGCAAAGCAATTCAGAACTAAGAAAAAGTTCAGAGCCTAGCATGGTGGCTCACGCCTGTAATCCTAGCACTTTGGAAGGCTGAGGTGGGTGGATCACCTGAGGTCAGGAGTTCAAAACCAGCCAGGCCATCATGGTGAAACCCCATCTTTAAAAAAAAAAAAAGAAAAAATTCAGAAATAGGATTTGCTTTACGGTATTGACACTCTCAAATCTACATTTTCTTAAGTAATGACATAAATTTTATATTCTTTATCTTCTTAAAATAATTTCTATATGTATATGTTGTTTTGTTTTATTTTACTATTCAGCCCCTACTTTTCACCTGAATTTTTTAAAATCTTTTTTAAACTTAAAAAATTAACCTATCATGTATATTTCACAGAATTATTTAAATCCATTTTGGAATGAGATAGAATATTACTAAATTATATATTTACATACTTATGATATAATGAGATTTGAGGTGATCAGTATTCATTCTACTTTAGATTGCAGTATTCCCAGAACGAGGGGTGTTAGCATCACCTGGGAGGTTATTAGAAATGCAAATTATTGGCCCTTCATTGTGGCTCATGCCTGTAATCCCAGCACTTTGGGAGGATGAGGTAGGCAAATCACCTGAAGTCAGGAGTTCAAGACCAGCCTGGCCAACATGGTGAAACCCCATCTCTATTAAAAATAAATTAACTGGGTATGGTGGCAGGCACCTGCAATCCCAGCTACTTGGGAGGCTGAGGCAGGAGAGTCACTTGAACCCAGGAAGCAGAGGTTGCAGTGAGCAACACTGCACCATTGCACTCCAGCCTGGGCAACAAGAGAGAAACTGTGTCTTGAAAAAAGAAAAGAAAAGAAAAGAAATGCAAATGATTGGATCTCACTGTAGATCCACTGAATCAGAAACTTTGGGAATGGGGCTCAGCAATCTGAGTTTTTTGTTTATAATTAATTAATTAATGTATTATTATTATTATTATTTTAATATATATACTTCTTATTGCATTTTAGGTTTGGGGGTACATGTGAAGAACACGCAAGATTGTTGCATAGGTACACACATGGCAGTGTGATTTGCTGCCTTCTTCCCCATCACCTACATCTGGTATTTCTCCCCATGCTATCCCTCCCCAAAATGAGACAAAGTGTCACTAAGTTGCCCAGGCTGGTCGTGAACTCCTGGGCTCAAGTGCTCATCCTGCCTTAGCTTCCCAGAGAGTTGGGATTACAGGAATGAGCCATTGTGCCCAGCCAATCCGGGTTTTATCAAGTCCTCTGGGTAATTTTGATGCATAATAAAGTTTGAGAACCAATACTTTAAACTATGAAATTGGTATAGCAAATAATTACACCTGTCTAAATAGTTAGCAAAGTATAAGGCCAAGGGACTTTATGAAAGTAATGCATGAATAATTCTAAAATACACATTTGTGGATAAAGTCTTTCTTCTCTGTTCAGCAGTACTCATCAGAACACAGAGATTTTTTTCATCTTTCTAAAAGAACTTTTGTGTTTTAGAATTTGCTTTCATAACTAGATTGGAAAATGTTATGAGACTACAATTCTAGTGGAAAAAAGCAAGAAGATAAACATACGCTACCATTTTGCCTCATCTCTGTTTTTTTTTTAAAGATGGGGTTTCACCATGTTGGCCAGGCTGGTCTTGAACTCCTGATCTCAGGCGATCTGCCCGCCTCGGCCTCCCAAAGTGCTGAGATTACAGGCATGAGCCACCGTGCCCGGCCACCTCATCTCTTTTTGACTTGTATTCTCAAAAGTTACATGTCTGTGGACCATTCAGGCAACTGAGCTGAAGTATTCTCCACATTTTTTATACCTCCCACCATCAACATAATGATGTCTAGGATGAATCCAATGCTTCTCAACCATCTGCCCTAAATTCCACCCCAAGAACTCCTGATTCAGTTGGACTTAGATGAGGCCAAGCTAACAGGATGCTTTATTTTTTTATTTATGTATGTATTTATTTACTTATTGAGACAGAGTCTTGCTCTGTCACCTAAGCTGGAGTGTAGTGGTAAGATCACTGCTCACTGCAGTCTCAACCTTTGGGGCTCAAGGGATCCTCCCACCTCAGCCTCCTGAGTAGGTGGGACTACATGTGTGCTCCACCACATCCAGCTAATTTTTAAAAATTTTTTGTAGTAGCAGGGTCTCACTATGTTGCCCAGGCTGGTCTCAAACTCCTGGGTTCAAGTGATCCTCCCACTCCTGGGCTCAAGCAATTCTCCCACTGTAACCTCCCAAAGTGTTGGGATTACAGGCATGAGCCACCCAGCCCGGGATATTTTTAAAAGCTCCCCAGGTGATTCCCATGTACAGTCAGGGCTGAGAACCTCCATTTATATCTTTCCCCAGCATTGGAAGTGACCTAAAAACCACAGCTTAGACCTCACTCCTTCTCTACCCATGGATCATGAAGCTACTTTTCTTTAAATGATCACAGATACGTCTAGTATCTAAAAGATCTTGACGAAAAAAATCAACTGAAATGACCTAAACACAAAATCACTCTGCTTATGCTAAGCAAAGATAAGAATATGTATAACCAATTCAATCTTCCAAACATTTTAACTAAATAATTAAAATCAGACTACTTTTTCTTTGGCTTAAAATTTTAGATAATTGGGCCAGGTGCCATGGCTCATGCCTGTAATCTCAGCACTTTGGGAGGCTGAGGTGGGCAGATCACGTGGGGGACAGGAGTTCAAGACCAGCCTGACCAACATGGTGAAACCTTGTCTCTACTAAAAATGCAAATATTAGCCAGGTGTGGTGCTGGGTGGCTGTAATTCCTGCTACTCAGGAGGCTGGGGTAGGAAAATCACTTGAACCTGGGAGGTGAAGTTGCAGTGAGCCAAGATGGTACTTCTGCACTTCCTCCTGGGCTGCAGAACGAGATTCTGTCTCAAAAAAAAAAAAAAAAAAAAAATTTAGATAATTGTCTTAACTCTCCACCTTGCTCAAAGGTGTGGACATAGCCCCACAGCCAAAGTAATACATCTTGCCATTTGCTTGGCCTACAGAGAGAAGGAGTGGTGATGGTGGCAATCAGTTGTTAACTTCACTTTGTGGTGGAATGTTGACACAACCAAATCCAATGCCTTCAGCCTTTTGTTGGATTGTTACTTCTGAATACATTAGATATAAATACATTAGATTTGTATCAGAACTCAGAAAAGAAATGCTAATTTCTTCTCTTCATCCCCCCCATAAAACTTCTATTAATATTTACTTATTAAAAACTGCTGGTATTTTTGTGCCAATGCTGTCTTCCCACTGTTTCCTTGTGGCAAGCTAAAGGATCTTTGGTTTTTGACCTTCTGATATGAAAACATGCATTAGAGCCATGCTTTTGTGACCTTTTTTTTTTTTTTTTTTTTTGATTTAGGAAAGTGGCAAGAATGTGTGGAACGATCACAAAGTTCACATTTCCTCTTATAAACACAATAAAAGGGCAACTCATCAGAGTTTCTCACTGACTTCAGGGCCTTTATCTTTAAAAAGAAAGAAGGAGAGAGAAAGAGAAGAAAATTTAGAAAATATATACTTTTATGATGTCCACCAAGACTATGGCTTTGGACAGAAGGTCAAACATTAATTTTCAAACTTTCAGCCAAATTGTATACAGTATTGTGTATAGCAGAGTGAAGATCTGAGGTAAAATCCTAGTTCTATCCACTAATTATGTGACTTAGGGAAAATTATCTAACATCCCTAAATCTTGTTTTGTGTTCTATAAAATGATCTCATGTGAATCTTATGGAAATTAAATTTAATAATATACGTAAAGCATTTTCACAGTGCCTGGCAAGGAGGACAGACTCAATAACTGGTGAAACAACATTATTACTGCCCTAGGCAGATCCCTTGAAAGCTAATGTGGGCTACATTTTTCACACTCTTCTCTGACCACATCAAACTCAAGTATTAAACAATTAAAAACTAGTGATTTCAGAGATTTCCTCAGTAACCTTAGTTACAGGAGAAAGACAACTCGTATTCTACATAGTACTGGAAGTCCTAGCCAGAGCAATCAGGTAAAAGAAATAAATACTTGTTAAAGGCATCCACATTGGAAAAGAGGAAGTCAAATTGTCCCTCTTTGAGGATATCTAGAAAAGCTTAAACATTCCCCAGAAACTCTTAGATCTGATAAATAAATCCAGTAAAATTGCAGGATACAAAATCAACTTACAAAATCAATACATTTTGGCTGAGCACGGTGGCTCATACCTGTAATCCCAGTACTTTGGGAGGCCCAGGCAGGTGGATCACCTGAGGTCAGGAGTTTGAGACCAGCCTCGGCAACATGGTAAAACCCCGTCTCTACTAAAAATACAAAAATTAAACAGCCATGGTGGTACATCCCTGCAATCTCAGCTATTCAAGAGGCTAAGCCAGGAGAATCGCTTGAACCCAGGAGGCAGAAGTTGCAGTGGGCCAAGATCATGCCACTGCACTCCAGCCTAGGAACAGAAGGAGACTCCATCTCAAAAAAAAAAAAAAAACAAAAAAAAAAAATTAATGTTTATATATATATATATATATATATATATATATATATTTTTTTTTTTTTTTTTTGCTTCTATACCTACTTTTGGAAGCCAAAAAAATCAATGTATTTCTAGACACTAATAATGAACTGGCTGAGAAAAAAGTAAACAAGAAGGCAATTCCATTTATAATGGCTGCCAAAAACAAACAAGAAACCTGGAAATAAATTGAACCAAGGAGGTGAAAAACTTTTAAAAAAATACAAAAACACTGATGAAAGAAATGAAAGATGGGCCGGGTGCAGTGGCTCACCCCTGTAATCCCAGCACTTTGGGAGGCCAAGGTGGGCAGATTACTTGAGGCCAAGAGTTCAAATCCATCCTGGCTAACATAGTGAAACCCTGTCTCTACTAAAAATACAAAAATTAGCCAGGCATGGTGGCGCACACTTGTAATCCCAACTAAGGAGGCTGAGGCACAACAATTGCTTGAACCTGGGAGGCAGAGGTTGCAGTGAGCCAAGATTGTGCCACAGCACTCCAGCCTAGGCAACACAATGAGACTCTGCCTGAAGAAGAAAGAAAAGAAAGAAAGAAAGAAAGAGAGAGAGAGAGAGAGAGAGAGAGAGAAAGAAAGAAAGAAAGAAGAGAGAAAGAGAGAGAGAAAAGAAAAGGAAGATAACACAAAAAAATGGAAGGACATTCGATGCTGATGGATAAGGAGAACTAATATTGTTAAAATGATCACATTGCCCAAAGCAATCTACAGATTCAATGCAATCCCTATCAAAATAATAATGTAATTTTTCACAGAAATAGGAAAAACAATCCTAAAATTCATATGAATCCAAAAAGAGCCCTAATAGCTAAAGTAATCCTGAGCAAAAGGAACAAATCAAGAGGGATCACATCACGTCACATCAAAATATATTACAAAGCTACAGTAACAAAAACAACATGGTGTTTGTATAAAAACAGACACCTAGATCAATGGAACAAAATGAAGAATCCAGAGATAAATACATGTATTTATAACCAACTGATTTTTTACCAAGGCATCAAGAATATACATTAGGAAAAGGACATCCTCCTAAACAGACAGTGCTGGGAAAATTGGATATTCATATGCAGAAGAATTAAACTGGATCCCTATCTCTTACCATATACAAAAATCAACTCAAGATGGATTAAAGACATAAACAAAAGACCCAAACCTATAAACTACTGGAAGAAAATATAGGGAAAACACTTCAGGACATGGGTTTAGGCACAGATTTTATAGCTAAGACCTTAAAAACACAAGCAACAAAAATGAAAACAAACAAATGGAACTATAGCAAACCAAAAAGCTTCTGCAGAGCAAAGAAAACAATAAACAGAGTGAAAAGACAACCTGCTCAACTGTAGAAAATATTTTCTAACTATTTTCTAACGATTCATCTGCCAAGGGACTGATATCCAGAATCTATAAGGAACTGAAACAACTCAACAGTAAAACAACAAATAATAGCATTAAAAAGTGAACAAAGGGCATAAATAAACATTTCTCAAAAGAAGACGTATAAGTGGCCAAAAAGTAATATGAAAAACTTCTCAAAATCACTGATCATCAGGGAAATGAGAATCAAAATCACAATGAGATATTATCTTACTCTACTTAGAATGGCTATTATCAAAAGGGCAATAAATAACAGATGCTGGTGAGGTTGCAAAGAAAAGGAAACTCTTATACAGTGTTGGTGGAAATGTAAATTAGTATAGCCAGTATGAACAAAGCATAGAGATTTCTCAAAAATTTAAAAATAGAACTGCCATATAATCCAGCAATCCCACTACGGGGTATTTTTCCAAAGAAAAATAAATCATTATTTCAAAAAGATCTATATCAGTATATGAAAAGGATACTCTCACGTTTATTGCAGCCCTACTCACAATAGCAAAGATATGAAATCAACCTATGGACCAATGGATAAAGAAAATGTGCTCTCTTTCTCTATATATATATACAATGGGCTACTATTCAGCCATAAAAAATAATGAAATTATCTCATTTGCAGCAACATAGATAGAATTGGGGGTAATTATATCAAATCAGGCACAGAAAGGCAAGTATTTCATGTTCTCACTCATATGTGGGAGCTAAAAAAGTTGATTATCATGGAGGTGGAGAGTAGAATGATGGATACCAGAGGCTGGGAAGAGTGTGTGGGTTGGAGAGAGGGATGAAGAGAGGCTGTGTAATTGGCACAAACATATGGTTAGGAAGAACGATAAAGTTCTAATGTTCAATAACAGAGTAGAGTGACTACAGTTAACAACAGTGTATCATACATTTCAAAATAGCTAGAAAAGAGGACTTGAAACGTTCCCAAGACATAGAAATGATGAATACTTGAGGTGATAGATATCCTAAATACCCTGACTTGATTATTTCACATTCTATACAGAACACTGACATATGTATACTTCAGCAGACAGTACAGGGCAAGCATACATATGACTGAGATGCAGAAGCCTTCCAGAGTTCTGCTAATTTCTTCAAGAGATCAGCGCCCCTAAACTGCTGCATTGTTGGCTGAAAGCCTCTATGGGATAATCCAAGCAAGCAGTCACCCCACTTCCTACTACTCCCCTAAATCTTCCCCAGGGGTTTGCATTCCAAGCTTGTCCTGACTCTGCTGCCCCAGGGACTCCTCTAGGCTCACAGCATGAAGAATTCCATGGTTGTAAGAAGCTACTCCAAGAAGATAGAAGTTCAAAACTATATTAATTCACAAACAAGTCTGAAAAAGGAGATGTGGCTCTGCACTCCAAGATGAAAGAGATTTAAGCTTGTGAATCACTGAAAATAGCAAGATATCAGACAAAAAGGGCCTTGTCCCAGAGTAATAGCCTCACCCAGAGATTAAAATAGGTCTGACCTTTGTCTGTGGGATTGTGTTGTCTCAGTCATATTTAGCTGCTCCAGCTGAGGACTTCTGAAACCTCCATCTGCATGTTGTGAAACCCCATCTTTGGGTCATGGGATGGTCTCTTCCTGAACACAGAAGAGCCATTTATTCTTGGGTGTACTGAACGGGGGCTTGTGGCTTCCAAGCCAAGAAAGTGGAGCTCGCTGAGGTTCTATTTTTTTTTTTCTTGCTTAAATGAAGTTAGAAATAGTATAATGTGACAATCAAGAAAATTGAGGTTCTTCAGCCGACACTGAAGTTACATGACCCTCATCCACTTATTCACTCCTGGAAGGACTTGAAAGTCCCAATCTCCTTGCCTGGCTCCTCTGCTCAGAAAGCTCATGAGAAGAGCCCCCTATGACTGTTTTTTGAAATTTGGGGGTAGAGCTTTGTTGAACAGGATAAACAGAACAGAAGGCAAGCTATTTATAGCCAGAAAGCCCTGGGACTAGGACTCTAGAAGCCTGTTCTTCACTTCCAACTCTGTCCATGAGTCACTGCCTCACATCCAAATTATTTCTTGCTTCTTCAGTTTCACCTGCTGTAAAGAGGAGATAATCATACTCATTCCTACTTTCCTAGTATGTTGTGAAAAGGAATTCTTACATATGTGAGCCCTAGGGAAGAAAGACTTAAAGCATCTTTATTACTATTTCTGTTACCAAATAATCTCCATGGTAATCATAGCTTTCTTTTACTAATAACCTGTGCTACCTCTGACCTGGTAACCTAAATGTTAAAAGATGTGTATCACCTGACACTTCTGAAGTCTTCTGTTTTTTAAAATATTGCTTTTAATTCACATAGCATCTAATTTTGATCAGAGTCATTTACAAAAAATCTTTTTGCCTAAAACCATTTTGCATGAGTAGCCTCAACTAAGACGTAGCAGGAGCTGAAGACTGCAATGCGTGGTGAATACAACCTAGGGGCTTCAAGGGTAAACCCTTGGTCTCACAGTATACTTATATGGTTTGGCTCTGTGTCCCCACTCAGATCTTATCTTGAATTGTACTCCCACAATTCCCACATGTTGTGAGAGGGAACCTGGTGGGAGATAATTGAATCATGGGGGCAGTTTCCCCCATACTATTCTCATGGCAGTAAATAAGTCTCAAGAGATCTGATGGTTTGATTAGGGGAAACCTGTTTCACTTCTCATTCTCTCTCTTGCTGCCACCATATGAGATGTGCCTTTCAGTTTCCACCATGATTGTGAGACCTTCCCAGACACAGGGAACTGAGAGTCCAATAAACTTATTTCTTTTGTAAATTGCCCAGTCTCAGGTATGTCTTTATCAGCAACATAAAACTGACTAATACATATACCATCCCATTAGATACTGGTGGCCATTTTCTTTCTTTTTGTTCTTCTGTTGCCCTCTTTGACCTGGAAGGAATTAAGGTCACAGTGGTGCCATTCACTTGCGTGTCTTATTTAAACCAACCCCATTACCAAGCATTATTTTAAACTTGCCCAGGATGAGCAAGATCATGTGGTCCACACCATCAGACTCTAACTCACCTAAAATAGTTTTCTGTTCTCTTATACTAAGAGTGACATGCAAAAATCAAACTTGAAGTTTTATTTTTAATTGTGGTAAATCATACATAAAACTCTAATTATTTTCAAGAGTGTACAGTTCAGCAATATATTACATACATTCATATTGTTTGTGTAACCATTACCACCATACATCCCCAGAATGTTTTTATCTTTTCAAAATGAAACACTGTACGCATTAAACAATTCTCCCCATTCCCCATTCCTTCCAGCACCTGGTAACCACCATTCTAATTTTTGTCTCTATGAATTTGACTACTCATATAAGTAGAATCATGGAGGATCTGTCTTTTTGTTCCTGACTTATTTCACTTAGCATAATGCCCTCAAGGTTCATCTTTGTTGTAGAATTTGTCCGAATTTCTTTCCTGTTTAAGGGTGAATAATATTCCATTGTAGGTATATACCATATTTTGTTTATCGATTCATTCATCAATGGACACTTAGGCTACTTCCACCTCTTGGCTATTGTGAGTACTGCTGCTGTGAACATGGGTGTGCAAGTACAACAGTTTCTCAGAATATGCCAGGAAATGGTTCCAAGACACACACACACACACACACACACACACACATAACAAAATCTGTGCATAATCAAGTCCCACAGTCAGTCCTGTGAGACCTGTGTATACGGAAAGTTGGCCTTCCATATACATGGATTTCACATTTTGAATACTGTATTTTCAATCCATGTATCTGTGTCTCTTACACCTTGCTTCAATTTTGGGGGATATGTGCCCAGAGGTGAAGTTTCTGGATTATATATTAATTTTATTTTTGATTTTTTAAGAGCTGCCACACCAATCTTCATAGTGGCTTCACCATTTTGTATTTCCTCTCACAATGCACAAGGGTATCAATTTCTCCATATCTTCACCAACACTTGTTATTTTCTGTTTGTTTGATAGTAGTCATGCTAACGGGTATGTTGAAATTCTATTTTTAATTAATGAGTGGGAGTTGAGGGCTAAGATTTAAACAGGTTGCAAGGCAGTCTCATAAATTTGTATGAAAATTTTCTTGGGCAGAGTGGAAGGACTGAAACAGAATGACTAAGAGCCATCTCAAAGAACTGTACTCCTTGGTTACCCTTGCTCTGTCTGGATAGGAAGTGCACAAGAAATGCCTGCAAAAGGTAGCAGGGATTTTCCCTCCTAACTCCAAGTCAGCCAGAGAAAACTGAGCCTGAGAAGAGAAATAAAAGGAAGACTTTAATGTAGAGAATTCACAAATGTTCTGGATGACACTGAGATGCAGTTTAGTGTTTTCGCTGTTTTGCACTGTTTCACTATGGAATTGCCTGACAGAAGCAGATAAGCTACAGAAGGAAGAGTGGGAGGGGTCTTCTCAGGAACTGGGCAACAGAATGGGGAAAACACGTATGGCTCACCCTGGTCAAAGGTAGAAATTAAAAGAATGAGATGGGAAATTAAGCCTGGAAAACTGACTTGTTTCTGCTCTTTCCCCACTCACCCCAGGGCAATCACCAACAGAACTCAACATACTGCTCACTTCCTTTCCTAAACTGCTGATGCCCTGTTTAATGCTGGCATGCTACTCCCTGTCTGCTCACAGCCCCCTTCTGCAGTATCTCACCCATCTCCAAGCTCCCTCCTAGTCAGGTATTTGAGAACATATGTATTGAATACCTGCTAACCATGGAAGTCAAAAAAGACTAGATAACTTGGGATTTTTAACACTTTTAAATAAAATTGTGTTCAAAGAAAAATCAGTGAAAGGTGACAGTAGTATGCCAGGGACAGGGCAATGCGAGTGGTCCACCTCCAGTATAAGCAATTCATTTTTTGTGGAGAATTTTTATATTTTAAAATAATTAAGATGAATTTTAAAATAATAATAAGCTAAAATAAAGTCACTCTGCTTTTTCTTTTCACAATGCTCTGCCAATTCTAAATAATGCCAATGATAAAATACTGCTCCTACACAAAGTATCTTTTGTTTGTCCAAGTTCTAAACAATTATGTGGTTACTGCTGAGTTTTAATAGTATATGTGTAATCTTCAAATACACAGAGAACATATTTTTTCACGAATAAACATGAGTTGGGCCTGGTGGCTCATGCCTGTAATCCCAGCATTTTAGGAGGCTGAGGTGGGAGGATTGCTCAAGGCCAGGAGTTATAGACCAGCCTGGAAAACATAGCAAGACCTCCATCGCTACAAAAAAATTAAAAAATAAATTAAAACGATTAGCCAGTGAGGTGGTGCATGTCTCTAGTCCCAGCTACTCAAGAGGCTGGAATGGCAGGATTGCTTGAGTCCAGGAGGTTAAGGTTGCAGTGGGCTATGGTCGCTCCACTGTACTGGGTGATAGAGGGAGACCCCATCTTAAAATAAATAAATAAATAAAAACATTGTATTCTATGTGGAAGTCAAAGAATTCTGATTTGTACACCAGAAACCTAGCTGCCCTCATTTGTTTTGAAAGCAAATTCAAAATGATTTGGAATCATTTGAGCTCACCTGAAGAAGAGTTAATGTCTCCAGCCCTTAGGGCATACAGCTTCGTATGTTTAAAAGCATGAGCTAGGTGTGGTAGCTCATGCCTGTAATCCCAGCACTTTGGGAGACCAAGACGGCGGATCACCTGGGGTCAGGAGTTCAAGACCAGCCTGATCAATATGGTGAAACCCGTCTCTACTTAAAAAAATACAGAAATTAGTCAGGAATGGTAACTGGCACCTGTAATCCCAGCTACTTGGGAGGCTAAGGCAGGAGAATTGCTTGAACTTGGGAGGTGGAATATGCAATGAGCTGAGATCACACCATTGCACTACAGCCTGGGCAACGAGAGCAAAACTCCGTCTCAAAAAAAGCCTGTGGATTCAAAACAATTATTGTGAAGACAAAAACAACTTGAGTGACTTCAATTCTGCCTCTATATAACTACTTGGAGTTACTCATGTTTAAAAGTTTAAAGCAACGGAAAAGGGTACACAGCAGTATCAAATGTTTTCTCAAGAAATTATTATGTATTATATATTAATTATGTATTGTAATTATATAATTATGGGTTGTATATTAATTAATATATAATATATATTAATTATTATGTATTATATACTAATTATATATTATGTATTATATATTAATTTTTATACATATAATTAAATACTGTTGATCTATATTTGTTTTATTTTTGTTTTTAATTCATTTGCTTGCATGATTATATATATTAAATTTAATACAACTATATTGTCTATGTTTTTTTCTGGCCATTATTATTCATTTCATATCATGATCATTACGAAGTATATTTTTCCTCTGGCAGTATTAAAAATGATCAGCACTGAGTGTCAAAAATACTAGGTATAGGCTGGGTGCGGTGGCTCCCACCTGTAATCCCAGAACTTTGGGAGGCTGAGGCAGGTGGATCACCGGAGGTCAGGAGTTCAAGACCAGCCTAACCAACATGTATTTTCTATTAAAAATACAAAAAAAAATTTCTCTGGGCATGGTAGTGCATGCCTGTAATCCCAGCTACTGGGGAGGCTGAGGCAGGAGAATCACTTGAACCCGGGAGGCGAAGGTTGCGGTGAGCCGAGATTGTGCCATTTTTGCCTGGGCAACAAGAGCAAAACTCTGTCTCAAAACAAACAAACAAACAAAAAACTAGGTATATAACTGCCCTTACTGGATTTTTTCTAAATTGTGTATGATTCATTATTCAATCATCCAACAAAGCACCTGATATCTGCCAGGCACTGGGTTCAGTGGTGGATAATAGAGACCAATAAAGCACAGCTAGTGTCTCAAGGTCAGTGTCGCTGGAATATGGTTGATTGCAAAGGTCTAGATTGTGGATAAAATATGAGGCCAGACTGAACACAGTGATTTATAACTAACATACCAGTGAATGAATTCAAGACAACCCAAATTGATCAAATCTCATATTTCATTTATTTTCCCACAGATGAGAGGCCTGGTATGTGCCCAAAGAAGGGAACTGACATCTTTTACACCTACTTAAAAAGATATTTGTAAATTTTTTTAATTTTTATTTATTTATTCATTTATTTTGAGACAGTCTCGCTCTGTTGCCCAGGCTGGAGTACAGTGATGTGATCTCGGCTCACTGCAACCTCCAACTCCCAGGTTCAAGCAATTCTCCTGCCTCAGCCTCCCGAGTAGCTGGGACTACAGCATATGCCACCAAATCCGACTAATTTTTTGTATTTTTAGTATAGACAGGGTTTCACCATGTTAGCTAGGATGGTCTTGATCTCCTGACCTCATGATCTGCCTGCCTCAGCCTCCCAAAGTGCTGGAATTACAGGCATGATTCACGCCCAGCGTGAATCTTTTTGCAATCTAGTTCAGTGATTATGTTTAAAAAATGCCATAATCCAATCACAATGCCTGTTTATGCCATTTCAATAAACATGCAATAGAGAAAGTAGGCTTATGCACATCAAAACTAAGTAAACCTAGTGCCCCAAATTCTTCTTTTCACTATTCTGTATTGAAAGATGAAGGGTATATATGGATAATTTTTTGTTATTTTTGCTAGTTTGGTGATGAGAAAGGATGGGAGAAGTACCAAGTCTAAAGTAAAAAAAAAAAAAACTAGGAGTACAAAGCCAAAGGGTAGGAGAAATCTTTAATATATTTTATTTTCTTTATGCAACTCGAAGACACACACACACACCCCACACCTTGCTCTTTATGGAAACCAGAATTCCTCCAATTCTTTGGAAAAAGAAGTATTCAACCAAATTTAAAATACAAGAGGGTTGATTATTGCTGAGCAATTAAGGCCTGGGAATTTCCTCTTCAAATTTATATTCTGTAGCTGTCATCAACATGAGACTCCATATCATTTTTTTTTTTTCCTTAATGTACTTTGGCAGAGGGCTTCATTTCCTATCAAATGGAGTGCCTTGCAACCTTCTGTGAAGACCTATACAGGTGGTCCAAGGGATAATGGAATGAAATTGAGCAAAAGAAATTTTAGGTTGAAAATTAGTGGAAAAAAAAATACCTGTAGCAAAGCCCATGATTCTGTGAAATAATCTCCCAGGGGAACTGGTAATGGCTCTATCACACATGTAATTTTAAACAAGAATGGAAAAAGTATATGAGAGTATTCCATAAGAATACAGCCTGTATTTTAAAAGGACAGAAAAAAAATGACCTAATTTTCCACCTGTAATTTTCATTATTCTGCTCTGAATGGTCTCTTCACGCATAATATCTGACAATTTGAGTATTTAAGACAAAAAAAAAACACAAAAATGCTCTTTGGTCAACTCTTCAAGGCAAGAGCTAAAGAATTTTAAAAGGAAATGTCCTTGATCACAAAAATCAGATGTAAATGTATGACAAGGTACTCATACTTATTTCATACACATTTATACACTTATTTAGTGTGTGTGACTTATTTTAAGATCAAAATTCATATGAGTTTGAACGTAGTCACCATTTCAGCATCTCCATCCCTGCAGCTGATACTGATACTGATGCTTCCCGTTAACAGAAAAATACCAGTTTTTAGGCTGACACAGGAAATACCACTCAGCACTGGAATACATATGAAAATCAGGAAATTTTCAAAGATGTAATGCAGGAAATCAACCACGGAATATTCAAATTGTCACAATGTGCTTAACATTTTAAACATTTCTTCCTCTTTTAAACAAGTGCTGAGCAAAGCTTCCTGTGTTTCAAAAGCAACATCGATGTGCTCTCAAAATGGCGAGAACTACATACTTAACGTTTCTTCTCTTCACCCTGAATTGATTTTCCTGACTTAATGTAGTTTCCAGGGCTTAAAAGATGGCCTATACAGTACTTAAATGTATTTATGCTTAAAGTCCTGTCTTCATGGAGTAGATAAGAAGTAAAATCAGCCATCATCGTGGACAACTTGCTCCTCTGAGTTCTTAACTGTTTTGGCAAGGGGGAAAGTGAGATACCAAGGAATAAGAAACCTGTTCAGTTCTTGAGAGGCTTACAGGTCAGGTGAGAAGAGGTGATACAATGCTAGTAACATAAACACAAGGCACTGTTATCTGTGTTTCTTTACCTCTAAAATGTAGGGATATTACTTACTTGGTGATAAGATTAGACAAAATGATTGCTGCAAAGCACTCAGGCACACATAAGTGCTGTACTAAAGATCATTATCATTTAAGAAAATTGCCAGGTGAGTAATTTTAAAAGATGAAGGTGAGCTCGGATACTGGGGAGAAGCAGCGGTCAAGAAGAGATGAGACAGTCTGTGGCAGCCCCAGAAAGTTTCTTGGACAAAGCAGGACTTAAACTGGGCCTTGAAAATTGAGAAAGATCAGCTAAAAGGCAAAGAAATTCCCTGTTTAATTCCAAAAATGGAGATTGGCAGGACTTTCTGAGGTGATGATACATTCTTTCAAAGTCCTTTCTTGGTTGATCCTGACAGGCTGATTTCCCATATCTTTTAAACCTGTTTTTCCAGCTAAGTGCAAACATCAGAGATGAGCTCATTTACAATTTAGTCCTAACCCAATTTTGCTCCAGTTCAAACTCCTCCAGAGGACAGCCTGAGAGTACTCACCAGGCAATACTTCCTGAAAAACCTCTACAACATGGCAACACTGAAGATCCTTGGAGATCAGTGGGGAATGGGTTTAAGAGCAAACTGAAGCTACCTTTTCAACGTAAGTCAAAGTTAACCAGGCAATTCCTTTCTAGTCACCATGGACCAGTGAAAGCCCCACACCCCGAGTCAGTGGGAAGTCATTTCTTAACTGCCTTTTGAGAAATGCTGCTGGTGATTCAGCACTACATCCTGGCTCACTGTGATGTCATAAGGGACATTTCCCTTAACAGCCACCCCACCACCTTGTGAAAGGTGAGTTTCCCAGGCTAGAGTTACTCATGAGCACTCTTGCTACAAGAGGAGAGAGGGTCAGAGGGTCAAAGGAAGTCTTTCCTTTACCAACATCAGAGAGACTCTAGAAGCCTCTTTGAGTCAGTGCTGTATAATTTACTATGCAACCTGGAACGTTTTGAGACTAAAATGTGGCCCCACTAATAATTGTGCAGCAGCAACAGGTGGCAATGAGGGAATTTCCAGTCAAATCAAAACACAGCATTTTTCTCTTCTCTTCTCTTTTCTCTTCTCTTCTTCTCTTTCTTTGTTTCTCTCTTTCTCTCTTTATTTCTTTCCTCTTTCTAGATGTAGTCTCTCTCTGTCACCCCAGGCTGGAGTGCAGTGGCAAGATCTCAGCTCACTGAGGCCTCTGCCTCCTGGGTTCAAGCGATTCCCTCGCCTCAGCCTCCTGATTAGCTGGGATTACAGCTGGCCACCACACCTGGCTAAGTTTTGTATTTTTAATAGAGATAGGGTTTTACCATGTTGGCCAGGCTGGTCTCAAACTCCTGATCTCGTGATTTACCCACCTCCGCCTCCCAAAGTGCTGGGACTACAAGTGTGAGCCATGGCACCCGGCCAGAACACAAGATTATTCTGTCATTAGGTTGCCATTAGGTTGAGAGGTCTTGTTTTTTAAGAATAAAGACATTCATTTGCCAAGCATTTACTAAGTGTATACTGTGTGACACTGTGATACTATACTACAGATAGTATATTAGCTGTTTTTGCCCTAGAGACCTCAGACTAATGGGGTAACCAAAACATACTGGCATTTATAAAGCAATGTGGAGGTCAGGGACCCTGGGGGAACATCTAACACACCTTGCAGAGTCAGAGAAAGCATCCCAGAGGAGACACTGACCTATCTATTAATGTTTCCTCATTAAGCAATGAAGAAGACTAACTGAATTCCAGGTTCAAGAGTAGCATTCAATGTCATTGAAAAACATGGACCAGTCACTGTGTACTGGCCATTCTACATATAATAACTCATTTAACCCCTACTTCCAGGACTTCCATTCTACAGATAAAGAAATAGTAAGTAATTTCCAAGATATATCAGTATTAAAACATTTAAAGCATCTGTGTCCTTTTCAGGCAATAAAAGAGGATTCAAATCCAGAAAATCTAACATTGAAAACCATTCCTGGCCGGGTATGGTGGCTCATGCCTGTAATCCCAGTACTTTGGGAGACTGAGGTGAGCAGATCACCTAAGATCAGGAGTTTGAGACTAGCCTGGCCAACATGGTGAAACCCCATCTCCAAAAAAAAAAAAAAAAAGAAAAAAGAAAAAGAAAGAAAACCATTCCTTTAGCTCTGTAGCTCTTGTTTCCCTAGAAACATGGTTTCTTTGTAGACATACCGGTATCTGTGGTTGCTGACATAGGCAGTTCTGTGAGGAGAGTGATTAGAGATGGACTGAGAGAGAAAACAAGAATCCGTCAAGTTATAGAAGTCCTTATAAACCACATAAAGGAGTGTGGAGCCATAGGAAGCCATTGAGAAATTTTAAAGCAGTAGAATGTTGTACTCAGCTGCATGTTTTAGAGGGATGTTACTTTAGTGATTATGTGGAAGAAGATCTTGAGGGTGGCAAGACTGGAGGCAGTCAGGAAAGTATTAAAGCAATTCAAAGGAGAAGAAAGCAACAGCAGTGGCAAAACAACTGAGAACAAAGTGGGGGAAATCAAGACATAGCAGCTAGACAGAGGACAGTTGCTGAATGTTGTTCTCTATCAAGTTCCAAAAAATTCTCTGTAATCATTCGGTTACCAAATCTGAAGCTAGAGGAAATTTAAAGAGGTACAAATGATTAGGAAAGACCTCCAGAGATGCGCTGTAGTGAATACTCAGGGCTACCCTTGCCCTGCAGACTGAAAAGTTCAACTATACTCTTTCCTCCCTTTTCTTTTCCTTCCCTTCCCTTGCAGATGGTAAAAAAGGGGCTAAGTGTGAAAAAAGATTGATTATACATAGTAATTTTGAGGAAATATAACTATATTGTCAATAATGAGAGCCAGGTTTCTCACTGTTGAAGAAAGTGAAAGAAAATAAAAGGTTAGAAATAAACCTGAAATTATGAACTGGAAATACAAGTATTGGAATGAATTTATAGTTTTAGATACATAGATGATAATAAAAAGATAAATATAGATTTATCCATGTGTGTGTATATATATACATCTGTATGTGTATATATATAAAATTTCAATTCTGTTTCCCAAAAGGATCTAGAAGGAGTGTGCCCCAGTGACAATGAACACCCTGAGAGTAGATCTTGTTTCCAAATACCATTCTCTGCTAAGAGGAACCAAGGCTCCTTAGATAAACAGTGGATTCCAGAGCTTAGGTATAGAGAAGATTCAATACAGGCCCAGATATCTTGTTGTCCCAGAAAGCAAGAAAGTACATAAAGAATGATGTAAACACTGTCAAAAAGACACAGGCACCAGCTTACGAGGGTTCTTACTGGCCAAGTCTGGAAAACTTTCAGCATCAGAATAAATAATGACAATAGTGAATTATAATTCATTGGAAAAAAATAAAAATTCATGCCTATACTGATATAAGTAAATGACTGAAATGATTGATACATATCCCAATTACCCTGATTTGATCTTTATACATTATATATCAAATTATCACATGCACCTCAAAAATATATACATCTATTATGTATTAATTTAAAAATAAGTAAGTAGATTGGGTGCAGTGGCTCACACCTGTAGTCCCAGCACTTTGGGAGGCTGAGGTAGGCAGATTACTGGAGCCCAAAAGTTCGAGACCACCCTGGGCTAAATGGTAAAACCCCATCTTCACTAAAAATACAAAAATTAGCCAGGTGTGATATTGTGTGCCTGTAGTCCCAGCTGCTCAGGAGACTGAGGTGGGAGGATTGCTTGAGCCTGGGAGGTTGAGGCTGCAGTGAGCCGAGATCATACCACTGTTCTACAGCCTGGGAAATAGAACAAGACGCTGTCTCAAAAAATAAATAAATAAATAAAATAAAATAATAAAAACATGATTGAATGAATATATAAATAAAAGGGAAAGATCTACCCAACTAATAAATGATAGAAATAGAAAATGATCCTTTGACAATCATTAACGGTCATCAATGAAGATAGGAATCATGGAAGGATGCTAAGCTGATGAGTGAGGCTTAATGAGTTAGAGTCTATTGGCATAATTTTGATGTATCTCAATTAAAAAAAATGTTTATAAATTACAAAACGGGAAATGGTAATTTTTAAAGCAGTGAAAGCTGACAACTTCACCAGGTGGTCAAGGTTGGCATCGCCGGGGGTGGGATGGATAATGATCCTGTGCCTCTATCACATGGTCAACTCTAAAAGAGCATGTCAGCTATAGGGGCTTCCTGCCAGTAATGCATGATCTGAGCTTTGTCATAAGAAAATCTTGCAAAGGGGCCTGGTGCAATGGCTCACGCCTGTGATCTCAGAACTTTGGGAAGCCCAAGCAGATGGATCATTTGAGGTCGGGAGTTCTAGACCAGCCTGGCCAACATAATAAGACCCTGTCTCTACTAAAAATACAAAAATTAGCCTGGTGTGGTGGTGCAAGCCTGTAATCCCAGCAACTCAGGAGGCTGAGGCACAAGAATCGCGTGAACCCTGGAGGCTGAGGTTGCGGTGAGCTGAGATTGCTATTAGCTGAGATGGCGCCACTGCACTCCAGAGTGGGCAGTGGCACCATGTGTTTATTTTTAACACTGTTATGAAGGAAGCTCTCTCTCTATTTTCTGTCTCTCTCTTTTTTATATATTACAAGTATCTTCCTCCAGGTTTTGTTTTGTTTTTAAACTTTTCTTTAAGGGTTTTCTTTTCCGATTTTTAATTTCTTTTCCCCCTACTCCTTGTGAGATTTTTTAAAAGCATTATTTTAAACCTATGAAAAATATACAAAATTAGGTTAAAGCATTCCCATATCTCATGTTGACACAATGTTAAAACTCCGGCATACATTTTTCAGAAACAAAGATACTTTCCTCTTAATCATAAATAATCCTTCAAATCAATAAACTGAAACATCACTTTCCAATCCTCAGAACCCCCCTCAAATTTTGACAGCTATCGCAATAGTGTATTTTCCCTTACGGTCCAGAAACATAATATCACACTTATTTTTTATCACTGTTCAATCTTCTCTAAACTGGAGCAGTCCCTCAGTCTTTCCCTGTGATGTAGGACCATGATGAGTTAGAGTATAGGTGGCTGTCGGCTGGGCGCGGTGGCTCACGCCTGTAATCCCAGCACTTTGAGAGGCCGAGGCGGGCGGATCACGAGGTCAAGAGATCGAGACCATCCTGGCCAACATGGTGAAACCCTGTCTCTACTAAAAAAATACAAAAATTAGCTGGGCATGGTGGCACGCACCTGTAGTCCCAGCTACTCGGGAGGCTGAGGCAGGAGAATTGCTTGAATCCGGGAGGAGGATGTTGCAGTGAGCCGAGCTCGCGCCACTGCCCTCCAGGCTGGCGCCTGGAGACAGAGCAAGATTCTGTCTCAAAAAAAAAAAAAGAAAGAAAGAAAGAAAGAAACCGAGTCTCCCTCTGTCTCCCAGGCTGGAGTGCAGTGGCGTGATTTCGGCTCACTGCAACTTCTGCCTTTCAGGTTCAAGCAATTCTCCTGCCTCAGCCTCCCAAGTAGCTGGGATTACAGACACCTGCCACCATGACCAGTTAATTTTTGTATTTTTAGTAGAGACACGGTGTCATCATGTTGGGCAGGCTGGTCTCGAACTCCTGAGTTCAGGTGATCCGCCCACTTTGGCCTCCCAAAGTGCTGGGATTACAGGCTTGAGCCACTGCACCTGGCCTCTCCTGAGATTTAGAGGGAATTTTGATGAGGAAAAAATTAGGACAAAAAATGTTGGAATGTTATCCAAGGAAAATTCCACTAAAGAGTTGTGTATAATTGTCTTCCAAACAAATTTAGTCCAACGAACCAGCACTTCATTTAGAACAGTAATTCCTAATCACTGGAAAGAGAAGCTAGGAAGTACCTAATCAACTCTTGGCCTTAACTCATTCTTATCTCAGACAGTCAAATTACAACACAATTGAGTTGACTTCAGTTTCTCTATATCATCACATTCCAGTCATGAATTCTTTGAGAACCAGCTCTCTAAATAAAACTTGGGAAATACTCTCTATTTATCAGGAAGGTAGGTTTCTCTTCACATGAACATTCTCATCTGTTCTGTGTTGATTTTTTTCTTTTTTAATTATATTCAACCATGGAGTGTGTGAACTTCTCTTGACCTAGCTCCCACATTTGGGGACTATGTTAGTGCAACTCTCTATGCTTAAGTACACTGACAACATAAAATACTCAACCAAAAATGCCATTTTATTTGCAATTCTACAGATAAGCATAATGGCATTATGCCCAAAACAAACATCTGTGCTCTCATCTGTATGTGTTCTTTCCAGATTCTCAGCTTTTAATAATAGCAGGATGGATGGCTTTTCCTTTTCATGATTTATCAGTGTTGACCAGACAGAATAGAATTCATTTTAATTAGATGTCTATGAGATCCTCACGAATGTTAACCTAGTGGTTTTCCGCCAATTTCCTTCTGCACTATGTGTGACCTGATGACACTTTTCAACAATACACAACATTGGCATGCTTCATTGGATGTTTCTTCTGGGTCAGGACTAAGATTTAAGGATTGAGGTTTTTTGACGAAAACTCTTACAGAAACTGTATGTTAGAATTTATTACCCATGTCTTCTCTGTTTCACTTTTGTCTCAAGCAGCTGGAGATCACTTTGAATTTTCAAATCTAGAATACTCAACTATCAGAACAAAATTTGCAGCAGTGAGAGCTGTCAATTATTTTTCATTTAATCGATTTTTTGAAAGATTTAGATATGACAAATAATTATTTTTCTTAATTAAACATGCAACTATAAAATGATGGTTATTTCAAAAATGCTTTTCATGCCAGGCATGATGAATCATGTCTGTAATCCCAGCACTCTGGGAGGCCGAGGCAAGTGGATTACTTGAGGTCAGGAGTTCGAGACCAGCTGGTCAACATGGTAAAACCCTGTCTCTATTAAAAAAAAAAAATACAAAAATTAGCTGGGCATGGCAGCAGGCACCTGTAATCTCAGCTACTCTGAAGGCTGAGGTAGGAGAGTAGCTTGAACTTGGGAGGCAGAGGTTGTAGTGAGCAAAAATCATGTCATTGCACTCCAGCCTGGGCGACAGAGCAAGACTCTGTCTCAAAAACAAAACAAAACAAAAAACAAAAATGCTTTTTAATAGATAAGCTTAGTTTGGATTTCCTGAGATATTTGAATCATTTTTTATTTTCATGGACTTCCACAAATAACATGTTTTCACTTAAAAACATAATTTTAGAAAATATACTCATCCTTGCCAATTTTTAAAAATCACAAATACATTTAAGGCTAAGCTTCTTCACCAACAAGTTCTCGTTTATCAGGTTTGGCAGTAGCGGTTAATGATGTTCTGACTGACAGAGGATTGATTCTGAAGAAGATATTTATCTACAAAAGATGATTCTGAGAAAAAGAAATTGCTCCCTAATTTGGTAACATCCTATGACACATTCTGACTCACTCAGTATAAGAGACCAATTCTTCAAAAGGCAATTAAATCAAAATAATTTCTACTTATACATTGAAAATATATAAAATATAAACTACACATATATAAATTAGTCTAAAAACTGCACTTCATTTAGAATCAGCCATTCCTGGTTAATATTCTGGGTGACAAATTGTGTGTGTGTGTGTGTGTGTGTGTGTGTGTGTGTGTGTGTAACAGGATCTTCACCCAGCAGTGAATGGTGAAATTGGCTGTAATAGAAGTTAACCCGTCTGTGCTGAGATTCTACAAGGAAGTATGCAGGAGCTTATAATCCATCCCTAGAAGTTTGCATCACAGGAGGAGATGCCCACAGCTACCAAGAGAGGATATCTAAAGTAATACAGAAACTGGCAAAAGGTAAAGATGGAGGAAAGGGGTATCAAAAACAAGCAGAAAACGTAAAAGCCATTCTAGTAGCAGATATGACTTGAAATCTTTCCAGCTACAAATCAGAATTGGTTCTAGTGACGGAGCTAGGACACAGCATGCTGGTAGCGGTCAAGGGCCCCTTGCTGTGCAGAGGAAAGACCCAGCAAGACAGAGCTGAGCATAGTTGTGAACCTTGGCTCTGACCTAAACTGACCTCAGTTTACTCACAGTATGACCTTGAACATTCTTAACCTCTCTGAGTTTAATACCTTTCCTACAAAATGTGAATAATATTAGTACTAACTAACCTCACAAAGTGGTGAGCCTTAAATGAGATAATGCATATGAACAACATGTAATGAACCGTTATGATACATCATAAACTCTTCATAAGTGCTCCTGGTTATAATAATAATCATTACAATAATTACTGTTATTATTATGTCCTGATCCACAAAATAAATAATTGCAAAAACTGTTTGTAGCTTAGGTGTATAGAATGAGCACGGTCTATAAAGTCAGGAAATATTTTGTCTAGAACCCCTGTGATGATAGCAAATCTCACTTTTCTGCATGTCATTTTCTTCATTTTTATTTTTTGGAGATGAGGACGAGGTCTCTCTCTGTCACCCAGGCTGCAGTACAGTGGGTGCACTCCATCATACCTCACTGCAGCCTTGAATTCCTGGCCTCAGCCTTACGCCTTACGCCTTACGCCTTAAGCCTCCTGAGTAGCTGGAACTATGGCCTACAGTCATGAGCCATGATGGCTGGCTTTGTGTGTCGTTTTCTTTTCCTTCCTTCCTTCCTTCCTTCCTTCCTTTCTTTCTTTTTCTTTCTTTCTCTTTCTTTTTTTCTTTCTTTCCTTCCTTCTTTCCTTCCTTCCTTCCTTCCTTTCTTTCTTCTTGCTTTCTTTCTTTCTTACTTTCTTCCTCTCTTCTATTTTTTGAGACAGAGTCTCATTCTATCATCGAGGCTGGAGTGCAGTGGTACGATCTCCACTCACTACAATGTTCACCTCCCAGGTTCAAGCTATTCTCCTATCTCAGCCTCTGGAGTAGCTGAGATTACAGGCACCCACCACCATGCCTAGCTCACTTTTTATATTTTTAGTAGAGACAGGATTTCGCCATGTTGGCCAGGTTGGTCTCAAATTCCTGACTTCAGCTGATCTGCCTGCCTCGGCCTCCCAAAGTGCTGGGATTACAGGCATGTGCCACTGCCCTGGGCCCTGTGTGTCATTTTCTTCATCCAATTTAATTAGTTAATTTCTAGAATCACTGTCTTAAACACCTAAGATTTTTTTTTTCTTTTGTCTAAATAAATAAAAGATCATCATATGGTAGACGAATTTAACTTAAGAATTCCAAATAGAAATTTTTAGTTCATCAATCTGGATATAAATTTTGTGGGGAAAGAAAAAAGTAGGAAAATAACTTAATTTGCAAAAGTTTATCAATGATGGACAGAACAATTCTTTATTAAAGGACATCAGTTGCACTATTAAAAATAATTTAGGGCTGGCACGGTGACTCAAGCCTGTAATCCCAGCACTTTGAAAGGCCAAGGTGGGCGGATCACTTGAGGTCAGGAATTCAAGACCAACCTGGCAAACATGGTGAAACATCTCTACTAAAAATACAAAAATCAGCTGGGCGTGGTGGCACATGCCTCTAATTCCAGCTACTCAGGAACCTGAGGCAGGAGAATCACTTACTTGAACCTGAGAGGCAAAAGTTGCAGTGAGCTGAGATCTTGCCACTGCACTCCAGCCTGGGTGACAGAGTGAGACGTTGTCTCAAACAATAATAATAATTAATAATAATAATAATAATTTAGTATATTTAAGATTTCTTTACTGTCAGACAGACTTAGGTTTGAATTCCAGTTCTATTTCTTGATCACTTTGAATAAATTATGTAACGTTCTTTTCCTCATCTGTAAGATGAAGATTAAAGTGAATTTTTCCTAAAGTTATGGTAAAACTAAAATACAAACATGTATTAAAATAATTTACCATAATGATTGGCATATTAAGTGTGCAAAAATAAAGAGCATTGCAAATATTCTTGTACTTTTTTGACAATTTTTTAAAAAATTGGTAGAAACTAAGGCAACATATTTATTTCCTGAAGAATTTACTGTTGACCTTGAGTGGGTTATGTAATCTCTTTGACCCTTGATTTTGTTATGCATAAAATGGAAAAAGTAGTGCTGCCTAGAATATTGTGAGGATAAAATAAGTCATGAAAGAGGTCTAAGAATAATGCCTGCCCAAAATAGAGACTGCTTTACAAGGTAGTTGTGAATGTAATTTACCACACTTAACAACAACATTATTTACATTTAACTATTTGAGGTATAAATATTTACTCATTATTATAATCAATTGAACATTGTTGTTTAGAGTTTTCTCTGTTGTTTTAGGGAACAATAAAGTAGGAGAATAGGCAGAAGATGATAAGTGGTTGGAAGATAGCTCTGAGTAGAGTGATGCTGAGCTTAATCTACTTTCCAAGATGAGGTCATTTGCACAATAGAGAAAGCATTCATTTGTTTGTAAAGTGATCAGATTGTAAGCACCAGGCATTGTTTGTTGAAATATTTCCTTTCACTTGGAGATCTCCAATCTTTTCTATGTAGCTTGACTAGTGAAGTGGAATGCCAACAATCTTCTCTCAACAAACTCAGAGGCTAGAGCAGAGAAGAAAAGAAAGTGCTTAAAGACATGGTTCAGGACTTCATACGGATGACACCCACTTAGAAACACAAACAAACTTTCCTAAGCAGAGTCGCCTCAGGGCCAGCCTGAGATCTTTCTGCAGTGAAATTGGGATGAATCTCAGGTTGAATGAAGCTTAGTATATTAATCCTGATCAGTTACCTCAATTCACCCAGAACATACAAAAGTTATCTGCTAATGGCTCTACCTAGGTAATTGTTCACAGATCTTCAAATAGTTTTCCAAGTGCACCAAGTACATCAAAACCTAAAATGTGTAAGCATGCAATAGAAAAAGGGTGATCAGTAAGATTGTTAGATATATTATTCATACTTCTTTGGTATAGAATTGTGATGGCTTTCCACGAAATGATATTCTGATGCTGGCATTAGAAAATAGCTAGATAACATTTCTAGCCACTAAATTCTGATAATCATTGCCTGCCATTGTCCAGATATTTATCTTCTTGGTCTTTGCTCTCCCTTTCCCTATATTAGGCAAGCAAAGAGATTGAAGACAGCAAAGTGCTTTGGAAAGAATCCACAAATGCCATGTGACCTGGGACATCTCACAACAAGCTCATCTGAAAAATGAATGTAATTCCTACTTCATAAGAATTAACTGAGGCCAGGGGCAGTGGCCCATGCCTGTAATCCCAGCATTTTGGGAGGCTAAGGTGGGTGGATCACCTGAAGTCAGGAGGTTGAGACTAGCTTGGCCAACATGGTGAAACCCTGTCTCTACTAAATATACAAAAATTAGCTAGTTGTGGCAGCAGGCACCTGTAATCCCAGCTGCTCAGGAGGCTGAGGCAGAAGAATCACTCAAACCCTGGAGGAAGAGATTGCAGTGAGCTGAGTTTGTGCCACTGCACTCCAGCCTGGGCAACAGAGCGAGACTCCAATTCAAGGGAAAAAAAAAAAAAGAATTCATTGAGTTAATTCATGTAAAATTCTTAGACTAAGACCTGGCACATAAGTGCTATTTAAATTACAAAATCACATATTGCAGTTTGTCTAAGCTTGTCCCAATTTATACTTGTTTTTCAGCTACTCAGTTAGTTTGGCATTTGTCATCCGCTAGGGATCCTGATTTGGATGATAATTTATGTGCTCCACCTATGTGAACACGGTAAAGCTGCTGTTATTATTATTATTGTTACTAATAAATTGTAAACATGTATGTCTAGTAGTTTTGTGGACTTTTACTTATAAATGCACGTTATGTTGAGTTATTAACACACGCTACCATATCCTGGAGTCAGAAAGTATAATAAAAAAGCTAATTCTTAGACATTTACTTGCTGTATGATTTGATAAAAGTTACCTACCCTTTCTCAAACCCAAATCTCATGCAGTAAAGCCAGATAATATATAGCCAGTGATCTAATAGTTGTAAGAATCTAGTGAGATATAACATATATGAAAATGTTTTATTATTTATAGCACTTGAAATAAATGAAACAAATTCTTATACTAAAATTCAACATAAGATATTATGTTTTGATAAATACCATGTTTAGATGGCTGGCTTGATACTTCCACAAATATTCTATGTACCTAATATTTCAGATATATTACTGGATTTACAATATTGGATTAGGAAAAAAGCATCACGCGATGCAGTGGTGCAAGCCCGTAGTCAGTCCCAGCTGCTTGAGGGCTGAGATCACTTGAGCCCAGAAGGTGAAGGTCAGCTAGGCAAGATAGTAAGACTTCTGTCTCAAATAAATAAATTAAATAAATAAGCATCAAGGGGGTCAAAATGAACCACTTGCTCACCGATGCACTAAGAACTCTAGAACTCAATTCTTCCTGCTTCTTGACTGGCTTTGGGCACTTGAATAGACACAATAGAATTAGTAGTTGGGTGCATGGGTGTAAGTCTTTGCTTTGCCATTAGAGAGTTGAGTAATATTAAACAGGTTATTTAATAATTCTAAGATCACAATAGGGATAAAACTATTATTACACAAAATGATTATTCTGAGACACAAATGAGATGATGATTATACAAGTTGTAACACAAAAGCCTTAGCCCAGTGACCCTGATATGCCTGATACATAGTAAAATATGAATAAATGTTAGCTATTGTGCATAATTTTTTTAACTTCTTAGCAAAGCTCTGAGGTTAGCTCAATATCTCTATTTTAAAATGTATTTTTATCATTGTGATGTCGGAAGAGGTCAACCAACACATGACTTAGCTCCTGACTGTAAGAAAATTCTAAATGGTATCTTGTGGTTGGCAGGAAGGCAGCTGTTAACCCAGGTCAGCACATACTTATTAGATAATTGGTATATTCAAAACACTGCTAGAAATAGTAGAATATATGAAAATCACTAAACATAAATAGTTATAAGCAGATTATAATAGCCTGTTTGGTGACTGACACAGGTAAGAATGCAGAATATACAAAGTGGTATAAGAAAGGTATAATAATAACATTGGGGCTCAGTGAAGGTTATAACACTGTGCTGGGGTTAGAATTTTAAAGGTCTCATGGAAATGGGGTCATAGATGGTGATATTTTAGATGGGTTCTCAGGGTTTAGGTAGGCAGAGGGAAGGCAAGAACATTCTAGGCAGAACTGAAGGAAATAAATAAGGATTTATTCCCAAGCATTTAGTTGTTGGAGTTAACGTGCATACATACGTTACTGGTATGAAACTTAAAAACAAGACAATAGATTTTTAAGACTTAAATTAACTCTACTCATGATAATCTATAAAATAGCTACTATTCACTCACTGACTTCGCTGTATTTTCAGCAGTGTTGGATGTTTTAGAGGTGAAAGGCATTTGCTTTGTACTGAACCTTTGAAAACCATTTCAAGTGAAACCTGAGTTTCTATATTATATATGTTTTATGAATGTAAACCCATATATCATCATGATCATTTACTGCTGATAAAGTATATAATAATATGACTGGTATAAAGCAAATCAGATTTGAGCCTAAATCATACGAATAAAACGATGGAATTGTTCTCCAATCTAGTGTCATTCATTCTTTTACTTAAAATATTTTAAAATACGTGCCAAGAACCATGGATAAGAAATTAAAAAGTAAAAGTCTATATATATTGTTAATCTATTATAAACAACAGGAAATAAAATTCGTTCATAATTCCCATGAGTATATTCTGTGAACACCAAAATCTGTTATGTCTGTTATTTCACTTCACTTGAACTGATACGGTGTTTTTGTAAATTGGTTTTTCTCCTTAGTTTTTTTCTTAATTTCAGAAAATGAGATTTTCTGCTTACATGTTTCAGTGTATTGAACCAAGGCACTACAACCTACCACTATTGAAAAATCTGCATAAATGTACATTGAGTAAAATATACTTGCTACATTTATCTAAGGCCTAAATTTAGCTTTCTAGTGCAAATTAGCCTGCCAATTATTGAAAATAATATTTTTAATCCTGATTGTAAAGATATATATATGTGCTTTCTATAGAAGATTATATTCCTCAGTTGATAAAACAGATCCTGTTCCTGCATTTTTATATGAGAAAGAAATATAACTAGGATTATTACAATATCTCCTACAACTCTTAGAATCTTCAGCACTTTATTAACCCAGTGTTCTGATTTCCTTTGCTGTATCTTTTTTTAAGAAAAAAGTTCTTGAATTAAAAATGGAGTCGCTCAGACTGCATTCTTTCCTGTAGAGCAAAGCTGGCTTCACACTCAAGAAAGAACACCTCATCTCCTCCTTCTGACTTCTGGTTCTCTACACAGTTGGATAAGCTTTTCTAGTAATGAACCATAGCAATAATGCAGGGAAGTATAGTCTTTGATATATCTTTTAAAGCATAGATTTTTCACTGAATCAGCAATCACTCTTGGAAAATAGATGCAGACCAAAGAGATACATCTATATCTATATCTGTATCTATATCTGTATCTATTTGAGGCAGGATCTTGCTCTGTCACCCAGGTCAGAGTTCAATGGTGCAATCATGGCTCACTGCAGCCTCAACCTCCCTGGCTGAAATGATCCTCTCGCCTCAGCATCCCAAGTAGTTGGGACTATAGGCACATGCCACTAAACGTGGCAATATATCTTTTTAATGTTTTGTAGAGATGAGGTCTTGTTATGTTGCCCATTCTGGTCTCAAATTCCTGGCCTCAAGTGGTCCTCTGGACTTGGCTCCCAAAGTGCTGGGATTATAGGCATGAGCCGCTGCATCCAGTCTATAGTATTTTAAATTGTCCACTTGCAGCATTCTTTCAAGCTGCTTATACAGAAAATCAAATCAATTATTCTGGTGACCAACCTAATAAAAATAGCACCATAATTTTAAAAAGCAGAATTATTTTGACTGAATTAGAAGCCTCCATATTAATCCAACCTCTATGCATGTCATAATGAGCCTAATTTGAGTGCGCTTTCATATTTAAAGCATGATATTTTAAAAGGGGATATAAAATGGGAATGTGTTTGGAGGCAGGCTACATTTTTTCATGGCACCCAGAGCGGCAAGCAAAAAGAACCCTGAAATAGGAAGTAGCTCTGGAGTTCCAGTCCTTGAGCTGAACTGTGGGAAAGCCTTTCAGCTTCATATGGAACAGTTAACAGAAGTGCTTCTTTGTCAATCTCTTGCATACATATTCCCTCATAAATGCATGTAATACTATCAGTAATATCAACAACAGAAGTAATTTGATATTTTAAATTAGTAATGAAATCATCATTTTTGAGAAAAAAAGGGAAAATTTTAGTGTCGGCCTTGAGCTTCCTTCATTAGTCTAGTGAGTCTCAGTCTTTCTCTGCTTACAACGACTTTTATGCATATTTCTAAAATTAAGGAAAATGCCAGAAATACAGATTGTTTGTGTATATAGTTGGTCCTACTTTATTTTGGATTGCCAAAATAATGACATTGAAATAACAAAAAAATGTTCATTTGGGGCAGAGGAACTGACCCCAAAATGTAACTGAGTAAAAAATGCTAATGTTTAGTAAAATACAAGGATGCTGCCTGGGCAAGGCTGCGAACTACTTCTTTGGACTCAATTTCATTGTCAGCCTTCCTGACAATACTTATTTCAATATATACACTAAGCATTCAAAACTAGGGAAGCATTCAAGCTATATTGTATTCACCCAAGAAGGCGTCTTCCCGTATGAGTCAGTAGGTGTCTTAAGAAAGAATAAATGGTTTAACAATCCAACGTTTTATATTTTCCCAATTAAAAATTTATTTTTGGCAAGACATGGTGGCTCGTGCTAGTAATTCCAGGACCTTGGAGGGCCCAGATGAGAGGATCGAGGAATCCCAGGAGTTCAAGAGCGGTCTGAGCAACATAGTGAGACCTCATCTCTAATTAAAAAAAAAAAAAAAAAAAAAAAAACTTTTTAAGGGCGAGATCTGCTGGTTCAATGCCTGTAATCTCAGCACTTTGGGAGACCAAGGCAGGCGGATCACTTGAGTACAGGAGTTTGAGACCAGCCTAGACAACATAGTGAGACACTGTCTCTACAAGAAAAGTACAAAAATTAGCCAAGTATGGTGGCCTGCACCTGTAGTCTCACTACTCAGGAGGCTGAGGTGGGAGGATCAATCAAGCCCTGGAGGTCGAGGCCACAGTGAGACATGATTGTGCCACTGCACTCCAACCTGGGTGACAGCAAGACCTTGTCTCAAAATTAAGTTAAATTAAATTAAATTTATTTATCTATTTATATTCTTCCACTACATTACTCTGAGGAAAAATATTCAACACCTAATTTGCTCTTACAGATAGAATAGATGACTTCTAGAAGTCAAACCCTCCTGAGCAAATAGTGTATACTCTAGTACACCCTGAGCAAACAGTATATATAAAATGGTTGAAGACATTTTCTGGAACAGAGATAACTAGAGCAACACCAGTCCTACCACTATTCCTTCCAGCAGTTCTGTAACTACACAGTGTCTGTGACATTTTTCTCTCAATTTCAATGGCCTGCACATTCAAATGCGGTGGGCACTGACTGCCACTGTATTTTCCTCATTCTATTATTTTTCCCTTTACTCAAAGGGAAAACTAGAGACATCCCTCCCTGACTAAATGGCCTCTATCTTCAGGAAAACATGTCACTACTGTAAGAACATAAAGACCCCATTATATCTCTATTTCTGTATTTACTTTTTTTCTAAAATCTGAACTGTACAATTTGTGAACATAGGGATTCCAACATCAGAGTTAGGTTTTTTAACTGTATCATTCTGTTAGCCCACCATTTAAAGAATTCAAATTTAACATAGTTTGCAGCTTAAAAGCAGCATAAAATAAAATTTAAGAAAATGTCATGGCAACACATCAAACATCTAATGTCAGGTTCCCTTATGTTCATTGCATTGCAAAAGGCAACCACCAATTATGCAATTTTGGAATGATATTTTACTTTGTAATTAAAACTCAGATTCCTTGTGCTTGATATTCGTAGAGCATCTGAGCAAAGCAATTGCTCCCTTGGAAGGGAAGATGGTATCTTTGCACTTTGAAAGACTTCTGCCTACAGTGCTGTTATAAATAAGTTTTTTCCTTTGTTAGCTTCATGCACCTCACTTCACACTGAGATATGTTATCAAGGAATCATCAAATAACATGCATGCATAAGGTCATTATTCAGAAGTTGGTATAAATTTTATTACTAGACAGTTCCTTTGTTCCATATGAAAAATAGTGCCTTTATTTAATTATAATGCTGAAAATTCCATCTGATATGTATCCAGCCTTTAATTGTTTCCAATCCTAAACTGACATTTTTGGACTATTTGAATATGATTTGAATAACAATGGACTAATTGATAAGATGCTAAGGAAAAGAAGATATCTGTAAAATTGCTAACAGTCCCATCATCTTTTTATGGTCTCTTAATTCTCCTTTACTGTAGCCTTTTATAAATAAGTGAAAGGCATACATTTTATTTGCCTCTTTATTTCAAGTCCATTCATCTTAGTGACCCTATCCTGTATACCAATGTTGTGGGGTGTACCTTATTCTGACACACTATAGCTATCATCTTGCCTAATTAAGTGTACCACACACATTTAAGTTACATATATGTGTGTGTACATATATGTGTGTGTGTGTGTGTGTGTGTGTGTGTGTGTATATATATATATATATATATAATTTACTATCAACCAATGGAAGAACTCTCTATCTTACTAAAGTCCAATAGACTAAGGTACAATAGTAAATGCATGCATTTTAACAAATGAAATTATTTATTTTTTATTTTTATTTATTTATTTATTTTTCCGAGATGGAGTCTTACTGTGTTGCCTAGGCTGGAGTGCAGTGGCATGATCTCACTGCAACTTCCACCTCCAAAGTTCAAGCTATTCTCCTGCCTCAGCCTTCAGAGTAGCTTTAGAGTACCTGGGATTACAGACGCCCGCCACCATGCCCGGCTCATTTTTGTATTTTTTAGTAGAGACAGAGTTTCACCATGTTGGCCAGGCTGGTCCTGAACTCGTGACCTCAGGTGATCTGCCTGCTTCGGCCTTCCAAAGTGCTGGCATTACAGGTGTGAGCCACCGCACCTGGCTAATACTTTATTTTTTTAATGAAATACTTTAATTAGGATGCTAATAAAATCTCATCTATCTAGAGAGCAAAATTTTTCAGATAACCAATCTTTCCCTCTTTAAGTACCACACCTTTTTGATATTTGAGCAACTTTAGGTGGAAATAATTCTTTGTTTGTTTTGTTTTATTTTGTTTTTGAGACAAAGTCTTGCTCTGTCACCCAGGCTGGAGTACAGTGGCGCAATCTCAGTTCACTGAAGCCTCCATCTCCTGGGTTCAGATCTTCTCCTATCTCAGCCTCCCTAGTAGCTGGGATTACAGGTGTGCACCACTACGCCTGGTTAACTTTTTGTATTTTTTGTAGAGATGGGTTTTCACCATGTTGGCCAGACTGGTCTTGAACTCCTGACCTCAAGTGATCCACCTGCCTCGGCCTCCCAAAGTAGCTGGGATTACAGGTGTAAGCCACCGCACCCAGCTAGAAATCATCACAAAATATATTACATGATTTTCTACTTTCTTAAAGAGGGCATATTGATAACAACACTTTTAAAAAAAAATGATTCAGGACCATTTTGAGCTTCGGTTATTAATAGTTCCTTTTTTTTTTTTTAAGATGGAGTTTTGCTTTGTCACCTAGGCTGGGGTGCAGTGGCACGAGGTGGAGATTGCACGGCTCACTGCAACCTCCACCTCCTGGGTTGATGCAATTCTCCTGCCTCAGCCTCCCGAGTAGCTGGGATTACAGGCATGTGCCACCATGCCCAGCTATTTTTATTATTATTTTTTATTTTTAGTAGAGACAGGGTTTCACCATGTTGGCCAGGCTGGTCTCGAACTCCTGACCTCAAGTGATCCATCCACCTCAGTCTCCCAAAGTGATGGGATTACAGGCGTGAGCCACCACACCCAGCTGGTTATTAATAATTCTAATATAAGACCAGGCTTGGTGGCTCACGCTTGTAATCCCAGCACTTTGGGAGGCCGAGGCAGGCGGATCGCTGAGGTCAGGAGTTCGAGACCAGCTTATCCAACATGATGAAACCCCATCTCTACTAAAAATACAAAAATTAGCTGGCCAAGGTGACAAGTGCCTGTAATCCCAGCTACTTGGGAGGCTGAGGCAGGAGAATCACTTGCACCTGGAAGGCAGGGGTTGAAGTGAACAGAGATTGCACCATTGCACTCCAGCCTGGGTGACAGAGGGAGATTCCATTTGAAAAACAAATAAAAAAAGACTAACTAAAATAATTCCAATATAAGAATGACTTCAAAACAGACAACTGTTTTCAACTTACTGTACCATTTTATAATTTTTGGTTCTTTCCTAATGACTAGGAGTTTAAATTATTATTCTTAATCTTAACCAAGAAGCGTATTATAAAATGTGCCTCTTTTGTCTGAGGAGGACTTTGGACTCAGGACCTACATCAGGAAAAAATGTTAGAACGACATATGAATCATGAGTGTACAGACAGCAAGTAAGGACTGAAGGAACATGTCTATTACTCTATGAGCTGTCTTGTGTGGCTTTTGTAATATTAATTTAATCACTTCAGAAATCTTTATAGCTGAGGTGCTGGTTTATTATCTCAGGTAAGTGAACTACTAGTTTATTGAGTTGTCTATAAAAAGAGTATCATTCTGATGTAACTGACTCAAACTTCACAGAAGGCAGGTAATTTATGACTGGTTTCTAGAAAACAGTTTGAACAAAAGGTAGTCAGTTGTTCCTTTTCCTCACTTGTTTTATTAAGATATAACTGACAAATAAAAATTGCACGTTTACAGTGTACAACATAACATTTAGATATATACGTGCATTATAAAATGATTGCATCAAGCTAATTAATACATCCATCACCTCTCATACTTTCATCTTTGTACGTGCGTGTGTGTGTGATAACATTTAACATCTAATTTCTTAGCAATGTTGAAGTATACGTTATTATTATTATTAACTATAATCACCATGCTCTACAATAAACCTCTAGAACTTATCCATCCTAACTGATGCTTTGTGCCAACATCTCTCACTTCCCCTCAATCAAATTGTTCTTTTCTTAACTATAAAAATATTTTAAGCAATAGGCCAGACGCAATGGCTAACACCTGTAATCCCAGCACTTTGGGAGGCCAAGGCAGACTGATCACTTGAGGACAGGAGTTCAAGACCAGCCTGGCCCTGGCCAACATGGTGAAAACCCATCTCTACTAAAAATACAAAAATTAGCAAGGCATGATGGCACATGCCTGTGATCCCAGCTATTCAGGAAGCTGAAGCGAGAGAATCACTTGAATTCAGGAGGCAGATGTTACAGTGAGCTGAGATTGCATCACTTCACTCCAGCTTGGGTTATAGAACTAGACTCCGTCTCAAAAAACAAAAACAAAAAAAATTGGCTGGGTGCGGTGGCTCATGCTTGTAATCTCAGGACTTTTTGGGAGGCCAAGGTGGGTGAATCATGTGAGGTCAGGAGTTTGAGACCAACCTGGACAACATGGTGAAACCCCATCTCTAGTAAAAATACAAAAAAAATATCTGGGCGTGGTGGCAGGTTCCTGTAATCCTAGCTACTCAGGAGGCTGAGGCTTGAGAATTGCTTGAACCGGGAGGTGGAAGTTGCAGTGAGCTGAGATCCAGTCTGGGCAACAAGAGTGAAACTCTGTCTCAAAAAAAAAAAAAAAATTAAGTAAAAAACAAAGCCACAGTTGATAACTGATATTTTTAAATTCTCCCTTGCTTAGTAATGTACTAAATTCTAAACATGTGGCCTATTACAGGATGGAATTTAAAAATAACAGGCCTATTTGGAGCCTAGCCATAGTGTTGAGATAATAGAAGTATAAGATCCTACTTATAACATAACATGAACTCTGAATGTGATGTTTTAACAAAACTCCAACATCAAGCTAGAATCTTATTCAAGTCTGTACAGTGTAGAATTAAGAATCAAGCACTGTAAAACTACAATGTTAGGTTCCAAACAGCTAACTTCTAGGGAGGTAATTGAAATTGGGGAAAGGGGGATGAAGAATGACTTTCATTTTATACTCCATGTAGTTTAACTTTTTTTTTTTTTAGATCGGGTCTTGCTCTGTTGTGCAGGCTGGAGTATAGTGGTGCAGTCACAGCTCACTGCAGCCTCAACTACCTGGGTTCAAGCAATCCTCTTACCTCAGCCTCCCAAGTAGCTGGGATTATAGGCATGAGTCATCACACCAAGCTAACTTTTCTTGATATTTTGTAGAGACAGGGTCTTGCTATGTTGCCCAGGCTAGTCTCAAACTCCTGTCCTCAAGCAATCAGTCCGCTTCAGCCTCCCAAAGTACTGGGATTACAGGAGAGAGCCACCATGCCCAGCCTCAGTCAGTTTAACATTTTATACAACATATATATATGTGTGTGTGTATATATATACACACATATATACATATATATATTATTTTTCAGTCAAACATTTTTTTGATTATCCATAAAACCACAAGAAAATTTTACTTCAAAGAAACAAAAATGTTACTTAACTCTGTGAGATAGTTCAAATATAATTAGGATTTTTGCTGCTTACTTGCTCCTTAAATTCATTTAGACTGGGTGTTGTATTAGTTTGCTAAGGCTGCAGTAACAAAGTGCCATAAACTGAGTGGTTTAAGCAACAGACGTGTATTATCTCACAGTTCCGAAGACTAGAAACTCAAAACCAAGGTGTTGGCAGGATTCTTTCTGAGGGTTGCTAGGAAAGGATCTATTTCAGGGTCTCTCTCTTTGGCTTGTAAATGCCTTTGTGTTCACATGACATTCTCCCTGTGTATCTGTGTCCACATTCTTCCCTATTTATAAGAACACCAATCATATTGGATTAGGGTCCACCCTATTGACCTCATTTTACGTCAATTACCTCTATAAAGACCCTATCCCCGCAAAAAGTCACATCTTCTTCTTTTTTTTTTTTTTTGAGTCGGAGTTTTGCTCTTGTTGCCCAGGCTGGAGTGCAATGGCACGATCTCGACTCCACAACCTCCACCTCCCGGGTTCGAGCAGTTCTCCTACCTCAGCCTCCCAAGTATCTGGGATTACAGTCATGTGCTGCCACATCCAGCTAATTTTGTATTTTTAGTAGCTATGGGCTTTCTCTTTGTTGGTCAGACTGGTCTCGAACTCCCGACCTCAGGTGATCCGCCCCCCTCAGCCTCCCAAAGTGCTGGGATTACAGGCGTGAGCCACCATATCTGGCCAAAAAGTCACATCTTAAGGTACTAGGGGTCACAAATTCAACACAGAAATTTTGAGAGGACTCAGTTCAACCCATAACAAATGTGTTGCTATAACAAAATACCATAAACTGGGTGGCTTACAAACAAGAGAAATTTATTTCCTACAGTTTTCGAGGCTGGGAAGTCTAAGATGAAGGCACTAGCAGATTGTCTGGTAATGTGACCGCTTTCTGGTTTGTAAGATGGTGCCTTCTTTCTGTGTCCTCACACGGTAAAAGGGGCAAGGGTCTCCCTTGGGGCTCTTTTAGAGAGGCATTAATTTCATCCATCAGTGCTCTACCCTCATGAACAATCACTTCCCAGAGGCATTATCTTCTAACACTGGCACATATGGTATTTCAAGATGTAAATTATCATATTTCAGAAATTCAGATTAGGATTAGAACTTCAATATATAAATTTGGTGCCACACAAACATTATATAACCACAATCTATGTCTCGTGTGGAGATCTGGTTAATCAGACCATGTTTCAAAGCAGCCGTGGTCCGCTGCTCCCTGGCCTCACTGTGAACATCTTCTCCCTCTTACCTCTTGGTTTCTGTTCTCAACACCTAGAGAGGTAGAAGCAGCCACAGGTCACCCCCACCAACAAGCAAGTAGTTGTGACAATTCTGTTTTCACAGACTTCTCATTATTTTCAGAGACATAATTCAAAAGTATCTAAATCTCTTTCTAAAAAGACAGAAGTTTTCCTGAAAGTTGAGAGTCCTGCCCACACACTTCCTACACAGACAAAATCGGACATTTAAATTTTTTTCCTTCAGGAAAACATTATTGCTTGAAAACTCATTTTGTTAGCGCTGACACAACAGGGTATCAAAACATATTAAAATGAAAAAAATTTAGCGCATGTAGATGCTGATGTTGGGACTCTGATTTTACCTCGTTCTGCATGAGAATTTTTATAAGAGTGTGTATCTTTGGTTAACATTCAATTATAACTTTCTGCTCCCTATTTCCTTAAGTTCTTATACTAAAAGATCCCAAGTTTCCCATGAATCTTATTCTAAGAGAACATTGCGAAGATAACTGTATAGGATCATAAAGTAAGAAGAGGGCCTTTAGTAATTAGCTGGTGCAAACCTTCATTTCACAGACACAGAAACTAGACCCAAAGGGTTCCTGAGAGCTGCGCGGGTAGTAGCAGTTGGCCAGATGAAAGACCACTGTGCTGCATGCCTGCTTTCATGGTAACATTAAAAATAATCTAGCCTATAAAAAGGAATCCTTACAGCATCTTTAGAAAAGTAATAAATTTGTGATCTTTTTTTTTCTTTTTTTGAGATAGAGTCTCTGTCACCCAGGCTGGAGTACAATGATGCAATCTTGGCTGACTGCAAACTTAGCCTCCCGGGTTCGAGTGATTCTCCTGCTTCAGCCTCCTGAGTAGCTGGGATTACAGACACTTGCCACCACATCCAGCTAATTTTTGTATTTTTAGTAGAGACGGGGTTTTGGCATATTGGTCAGGCTGATCTCAAACTCCTGACCTCATGATCCACCTGCCCTGGCCACCCAAAGTCCTGGGATTACAGATGTGAGCCACTGATCCCAGCCGATCATTTTTATTTAGTGCTAGAATCTGAGTTGTGTCTTATACTTGCAACTTAAAAACAAAATGAAACAAAAACCCCACAACATATACACCTAAAATCCAGAATGAATTTGTTTAGCTTCAAATAAGGCCTTATATGAGAGGGCAATGGAACTTACTAACAATAAGCGCACATTTATAGACTGAACTTGTCTATGAAAACAGAAAATTACCAAAGGAACTATAGCATATAAAATTGAAATATTAAATATTAATAAAGATCACAAAAATCAATTTAAAGAGATAGTTCCTATTTTTAATATGATATTTTCATCAGCTTTCTCTATAAAAATAAAGATCTATTTAAAATGTCTTTTTTTTTTTTAACTCTACACACTTTGATAGTCTGCTCTTCAATTTGTAAATCATATTCTTCTTCCTGCCAAACATGTCATCCTCACTAAATCTGGAATGGGATACTTGGCTAGATTTGCTTTGTTATGGTTATTACAAAACCAGACAGATAATATTTTTCCAGTCAAATTGGGACCTGCTTTTTGAGTGAATTAGCTCTGATAACAGTTAAAAAGAAAACAGAAATGGAATAAGAAGCAAACTAACTAACAGTTCATACAATGTTACAAACATATGATCACATAATCATGAGTACATGTATAATTAAATTTGGGAGTAGAAAAGAGGTTACCTTAAATTTCCCAACATTCTTACTTTGAAATTTTAACTTTTTTTAGAAGTTCAGGAACTAGTTCTAGTAATTACTAAATAGTTTATGCCTTTAGCTATTGGAATTTATTTTAAAAGTGGCAATACCTAGGCCAAAGCAAAATGAAAAGTTAATTATCACCTGAAATTAAAGCAAAGAGGTCTTCCAGATAATAAAAACTTTAGGTAGGACAAGGTGGCTCACCCTGTAATCTCAGCACTTTGGGAGGCAGAGGCAGGTGGATCACTTGAGGTCAGGAGTTCAAGACCAACCTGGCCAACATGATGACACACCATCTCTACTAAAAATACAAAAATCAGCTGGGTGTGGTGGCAGGCACCTGTAATTTCAGCTTCTCAGGAGGCTGAGGCAAGAGAATCACTTGAATCCAGGAGGCAGAGGCTGCAGTGAGCCAGGATTGTAACCACTGCATTCCAGCCTGAGAAACAGAGTGAGACTCCATCTCAAAAAGGAACAAACAAAATAAACTTTAGGTGAACTCAACTGAAATCCCATTTTGTTTCAGTCTTAATGATTGACAAATTTTCTAAAATTTTTAATATATTTTCTGCTTTAGTAAACAGTGTATAAAAATTGCCTTAATATTTATTTTATGGTTGAAAATGTTAGTGTTTTAGAGTCATTATCTGATGGCAATTACAATTAAATAGTTATGTAGATTTGACTTGGAAAGTAAGAAATACTGATGTGAATCCATGTTGACCCCCAAAATGACCTTATCATTATTTCTGTTGCTTTTTAAAGTCTTCGAGGTGAGTTGTTTTTCTTCTTTTTATGTTGCAGCCACTCATATAGACCCTTGGCAGAAGAATGGTGCAGTCTCATTTTTTTCTCAATTGGACCACCACGCAGCCTGCTAATTTCTGTGATCTTTCTTCTCCTTATGAAGAAATTCTAAGAAAGCAAATGATGGTTACTTAGAATTTTACTTTATTGAATTCCAGTTAATTAGAGGTTTCTGAATCTGAAATCAAGAAATATACACATGAAACAAGAAAGTTTCTTTCTTGATTCATTGAGGTTAATTCTGTTATGCATTGACATTAACATTATTCAAGTCATTCATATAAAGATTAAGACAGAGCATTCCCTTGAAGTCCTGAACTTTTTCTACATTTTTTCCTTTGGCTGTTAGTAGTTTAGGGAATAACTTTTTTTTTCGGTGTCAGGGATATCTGTTATGTATTTTGACATTGAAGAAAGTCCAAGTGTATAGGAGAAGATTAAAGAATATTCAAGTGAAGAATACTTGAAGTAAACAGGCTGTCAGAAGCAGTTTTATCGCATAGAGATTTATAATCTAATGACTTTTATTGCAATGATACTTATACAGATATGTACATATATTTAATGATTTGCTGAGATTTCCCCTGAGGACATTCCAAGAAAATAATATCACTTAAAACACAATGAATTAACTGTTCTCGTTAGACACCTCACTCAAAAGAACAGACGAAGAGCCTTGTTAAGTAAGAGAGGTTTCCCAGCATAGTGTGCAGAAGTGTCCTGACTTATTGATCACATTATTTAGCTACAATTGGAAGCAAATGCCTTTTAAAAGATAAACATCTAAAGAATATGCCCTCTGATTTCATCCCTCTTCACCCTCCCTACAGAAAGGACAGAAACTTCTTTCTTTCTCCCATTGACAGAAGGATACTCTGACTGCCATTGGACTATGCATGGTACCTGCTTGAAGAAATGTGCATCCTGGTCTAGCAGAGGCTGCAGTGCCCAAGATGATTACCAGGATGGCAGTCACTTTGGTTCCAGCAGTTGCATGTCCACAGTGCCACCCCACTGCAAGGCCACCATTGTATCCTCAGGGCCCCTTCCTGGCTGTCATCTCTTGTTTTACCTTCCTCCTGCTCCATTTGTGACAAGCCCCACAGGTTCTCCATGTCAATAACAAACACGTTCTAAATGGTAAAAGATTTCATTCCCCTCTAAAATAAAATTCAATGTCACTTACCAACCTGACGAAAATTTTCAGCCACAGAAAAGTCACAGTTTAATCGATGCCCTGGAAAGAACTCATGTTTTCCAAAAAGATTTTCTTCTACGTGGTAAAATAATCTTTAGTGCTTGCTTCAACGACATATTATTTGAGGCAGACTCATATATTACTTTTGTTATTTACATTCATGACTTGCTAGTAGCCCAACTTTTCATGGCAAATATGTGCCAAGAAAGCTATGATATGCTACTGACAGGCCATTTTAGGCATATTGTTTTTCTTTTCTTTTTTTTTTTTTTTTTTTTTGATAGAGTCTTGCTCTGTTGCCCAGGCTGGAATGCATGATGCTATCACAGCTGCAACCATGACCTCCTGGGCTCGAGCAATCCTCCCGCTGCAGCCTTCCAGGGAGGGGGATTACAGGCATGCACCACCATGCCTGGCTTGTTAGTATTAGTATAACAGATGAGGTTTTTATGTGATAATTTGTGATAAAAAAAAAAAAAAAAAGAGAGAGATGAGGTTTTACTATATTGCCTGGGCTGGTCTCAAACTCTTGGGCCCAAGTGATTCTCCTGTCTTAACCTCCCAAAGTGTTGAGATTACGGGATGAGCCACCACTCCCAGCCTCTAGTTTGGGAGGCATATTGTGTCTTTCCTCATGATTTCATTCAATCAGATTCTTCCACTTTCATGTTTCCAAAACTCATCTCTGTTTGCTGTTTATAATACCACTTATTACATCAAATCTCTTACAGCTATTTGTTTACTGATTTTTCTCCCCTTCTAGATTGACAACTACCTAAGACAGAAACAGTCGGGCTAATCCTTATACCTTCTACTCTAATTCTTAAACTTCATAGTTTAACAATGAAACAGAAGATTTCATTCTATCTTGGTCTATTATTTTGTATGCCTGTCTTGCCCTGCTCACCTTCAGGGATGTTGTAGACATAGAGGAGGTGGGTGATTATATAAAAATATTTTGAAAATGGGAAGAAAACCCCAATCCAAATGCAAGGCATGGTTATTTATCTTTAGAAAATAAACAAAAAAATTTCTTTGAACGATGTTTGAGTTTTATGGTTGATTTTTAAGTCAGTTGTTATAGTTCTGCATTGATATATTAGACATATTACTCAATATAGAAAATAGCTTGGACATGTTTTAAAACCTTTCTAAAAAGTCATATATGTCATGGGCAAAAGACATATAATTGATATGCAATATTGTGTGCATCGTTTATGTTAGGTGAATCTGAATAAACAAAATTTGTAGAAGGATAGCACATTAACCAGTAACAAGCTGTTGATAACATGGGAAAACAGCTTTATTTCCCCCTTTTTAACAGCTTTATTTCTTCTAAATAAAACAGCTTTATTTCTTCATTCAAAAATTCTGTGTTCAGAAATTCTAGGAGTCATTCTTCATTGTTCTTTCTCATATACCCCAAATTCAAACCATCAGCAAAACATTCCGCATCATATCCAAATTGGCCCAAGCACCATCATCTCTTACCTGAATTCCAGCAAACCCATCTGGACTGATCTACCTGCTTCAGCCCTTGCTCCCTTTTACAGTGTAGGTCACATCATGCCACCCCTTTGTTCTAAACCCACAGTGGTTTCGCTTCTCACCAAAAATAAAACCCCGACCTGGCCCTGTGCTACCTCTCTCTATTCATCCTCTGTTCCTCTCCCATGTGGCCCCATCCACACTGTCTGCTTGCCATACCTTGAAAGAAGCCTACCTCATTTCCATTTTAGAGTCTTGTACTTGCTATTTCCAGAGTGGGAGGCTCTTCTGCTGGCCTTCAATTACAAGACAGTAAATTCTCATTGTTCTGCTCCACTCAAATACTGTGCCTTTCTTGACCACCTTAGCAACCTCTGACCAGTCACCGTATATCCCACCATCTACTTTTATTTTCTTCTTTGCATTCATCACATTCTGATATTGTTTTTATTATTTATTTTAGTAAATCTTTTTTTCAGGTTTTTTTTTTCTTTTCCCACTAAGTTATAAGCTCCATTATGGTGGTGATCTTTTCTGTTTTATTTGTTACTGTATCCCAAAAACATAGACAATATTAGTTCATTCTCATGCTGCTATGAAGAAATACCCAAGACTAGGTAATTTACAAAGGAAAGAGGTTTAATTGACTCATAGTTCAGCATGGCTGGGGAGGCCTCAGGAAACTTATAATCATGGTAGAAGGTGAAAGGCAAAGCATGGCACCTTCTTCACAAGGTGGAAGGAAGGAGAAGTACAAGCAGGGGAAATGCCAAATGCTTATAAAACCATCAGATTTCATGGGCACTCACTCACTATTACAAGAACAGCATGGAGAAAACCACCTTCATGATCCAATCACCTTCCCACCAGGTTCTTCCCACAACACGTGGGGATTACAATTCAAGATGAGATTTGGGTAAAAGCACAGCCAAACCTTATCATAGACCATGTCTAGCACATATGCAGTGTGTGATGGCTTTGTGACAGCAAATCTAGTTAGGCTAAACTACTGCCCGTAGAGTTTCCTTTCTACTGTGTTTCCAGATAGAGAGGGCTACAAGAAATAATCTCTTCTGAGAGCTGGAGGATAGAAGGGAGGCACCAGCTGTTTTGTGGCATGCAAGCACCTTCTCCCAGTTATTCAAACACTAATCTAGCTGCTGCTATGAAGAGATTTCACCAACATAATTTGTGAAAGTACTACATCAGTTGACTTTAAGTTAATTGAAAGAGAGACTATGCTTGGTGGACCTGCTTAATCAGTTTGAAGACCTTTAAAAGAAGACTTAGGGCTTCACTTAACTAAAAGAATCCAAACAGCAGTTAGGTGTGCAATTGCTCCCTTCTCTCTGCATCTTCATCCCTATCTGGCTGCTATGAGTGGACAACAAGCTTCAGGTCATGCCCCTGGGACTCCATCCCACTCATGATCTTCTTTCTTGGCTGCCAGCCCTGTGGACTTCAGGCTTGTTTAATGAGCCTCCACAATGTCATAGGTCAATTCTTTGTCGTGAATCCATGAATACACATACCCCACATCTATATTTCCTTCTGGTTCTGACCCTGGCTGATGCAACAAATGTTCACTGAACAATTTGTTGGATAAAACATAAATATAACACAAAAAGATTGGAAACATAGTCTATTCTTTATCTATTGTTGTACTGAATCGCCCAAAAACTTAGTAGCTAGAAAGAACAATCATCACTTATTATCTCTCATGTTTTTCATATGTCATGAATTTGGGAATAGCTTAGCTGGGCAGTTCTTCCTTGATTCTCTCATGAGGTTTCAATCAGATGTTAGCAGGGGTTGCAGTTCTCTGAAGGTCCGACAAGGGAAAGAGAACCCACTTCCTAGCTGGCTCACCCACTGGGCTAGAAAGTGGATGCTGACTATTGGTGGGAGACATCAGTTTCACGCCCCATGGGTCTCCTCAGGAATGCTTGAATATCCTCATAATATAGCATCCTTATAACGTGGTGGCTGGATTTCTGCAGGGGAACCAATCCAAGAGATCAAAACAAAAACTGCAATTTACTTTAAGACTTATACTTAGAAATCATATAGTGTCACTTTCAAGTTATTCTTTTCTTCTTTAGACAAGGTCTTACTCTGTCACCCAGACAGGAGTGCAGTGGCACAATCCCAGCTCATTGCAGTCCAACCTGCTGACCTCCCACCTCAGCCTCTGGAGTAGCTGTAACTACAGGCATGTGACACCATGCTCTGCTAATTTTTTGTAGAGATGAGGTTTCACCATATTGCCCAGGCTGGTCTCCAACTCTGGGTTCATGTGATCTGTCTGCTTTGGCCTTCCAAAGTGCTGAGATTGTAGATGTGGGTCCCTGAGCTCAACCTCCAGTTATTCTTTATTTTATTTTATTATTTATTTATTTAGATACAGGGTCTTGCTCTGTCTCTCAGGCTGGAGTGCAGTGGCACAATAATAGCTCACTGCAGCCTCTAACTCCAGGGTTCAAGCAATCCTCCTGCTTCAGCCTCCCACGTAGCTAGGAGTACAGACATGTACTGCCATGCCCAATTAATTTTTTTAAAAAAATTTTGTAGAGATGGGGGCTTGCTGTGTCTCAGATTCTTGGTTTCAAATTCTTGGGCTCAAGCGATCCTCCCAACACTGTTTTCCAAAGCTCTAGGATTATAGGTATGAGCTACCATGCCCAGTCTTGCTTTCCAGTTATTCTAATGGTCACACAGATCAGTCTGATTCCATAGGGGAGGAGACTGTCTACACAGGGTGTGAATAGCAGGAGGTCAGAATTGGGTGCTATCTTGGAGGCTAGCCGCAAATACATAGCAACATACTAAACATGTTAGCTCTGAGTAATGGGATAATAGTTACACTTTTTCTCTTAATACTTGTTTGTCTTTTCTAAAATCTCTACAATGAAAATGTTTTTGCTTTTTTGTTGTGGTTTTGTTTTGTTTTGTTTTTTCTAGACAAGCTCTCACTCTGTCACACAAGCTGGAGTGCAATGACACCATCTCGGCTCACTGCAACCTCCACCTCTTGGGCTCAAGCGATCCTGCCACCTCGGCCTCCTGAGTAGCTAGGACTACAGGTGGGTGCCACCACCTTCTGCTAATTTTTGTATTTTTTTTACTAGAGAGTGTTTCACTATGTTGCCCAGGCTGGTCTTGAACTCCTGGGTTCAAGTCATCTGCTCATCTCAGCCTCCCAAGGTGCTAGGATTAGAGATGTGAGCCACTGCGCCTGGCTCATCTATTATTTTTAAATCAGAAAAGATATGTATCTCTAGCTGTTTGTCTATATACATATATGCATATTTATGTATAGACATATTTATCTTCAAGTGAGAAACTAGGTATATATTGTACGTCATTCATAATGACAGACCCAACAAAGTTCTTTATATTCTTCTTATACTTAAGACTACATTTCCATAGGCCTAAACATAAATTTTCATTCATTATAATGTAAATAATCAAGTCACTTACAAAAATGTGCACCTACGTACGTTTTAGAAAATAAAATTAAATCATTTGTTTTTAAAAATGTCTCAAAGATAAATTAATATCTAAAGCACAAATTATTCTTAACAATAATATCATCCATACTCACATAATTAGATGGCAATATAATTGAGGAAATATTTGGGTAGCAGATGTGGGAAATGGAGATGGAAACATTTATTTAAAAGCTAGACGCTGATTTTCAAGTCTGTGAGAATGTTACAAAGAATCAACAAGTGAAAAAATCCACATATAAATTTCTTTTTTTGTAAGGACTTTCGTTGTTTTATCTTGAGTCAGTTTTATAAGTTTAAGCTCATTTTTACATACTGCATGTTATGGGAAGACTGTGTCTCCTCCACCTTAACCCCTACTCCAAAAATGTGTATGTTGAAGCCTTAACCTTCCATGTGATTGTACTTGAAGACAGGGCCTTTAAGGAGGTAATACAGATTTAAGAAGGTCATAAGGCTGGGGCGCTAATCCAATGGCACAGGTGGCCTCACATGCAGCGGAGGAGATATGAGATGTGCATGCGCAGAGGAAAGGCCGTGTGAGGATACAGCAAGAAGGCGGCCTCTGCAAGCCAGAGAGAGAGGCTGCAGGAGAAATCAAACCTGCCCACACCTTGATCTGGGACTTCTAGGTTTCAGAACTGTGAGAAATGAGTTTCTGTATTTAAGCTACCCAGGCCGTAGTATTTTGTTATGGCGTCCTATAAGGCTAATACACTGCACAATTTAAGATGTGTGGTAACTGAGCAATATTTTAAACCATGTAATAGTTTTCAAGTATTGATGTTAACCAAATTAGTCTTTATCTGAAAATATTGAAAATTATAAAAACACATCAAAAAAAGATAAAAATCATTCATAATCTATCACCTACTCTTCATTTTGTAGTATTTTTTTTTCCTTTTTTTATGCATATATACTTTTAAAAAGTAATATTGGCATCACCCCATTAAGTGTATATTTTGTAATTTTCATTTAGAAAATAGGTATTAGTGTTTATATTACTCTATATGTATGCATGTGTGTATGTATGTAAGGAGAGATAGATGATAGATAATATAATATATATTAAGATATTAGGAGAATAGATAAATGCTAGATAGAAGATAGATAGATAGATAGATAGATGGATAGATAGATAGATAGATAGAGTTATGGACTGAATGTTTGTGCCCCCCTCAACAAGTTTATATGTTGAAACATTACCCCACCCCCATGTGATGGTATTAGGAGGTGGGATCTTGGGAAGTAACCAGGATTAAATGAGATTGTGAGAGTAGAGCCCATAGATCATGAGGGATCGATACCCTAATAAGGATCATGAAAGACCTTGCTTCCTCTATCTGCTCTCTGCCATGTGAGGATACAATAAGTCAGCCGTCTGCAACCTGAAAGAGGGCCCTAATGACAACTTGACTATATCGGCACTCTGATCTCAGACTTTCAGCCTTCAGAACTGAGAAAAACAAATTTCTGTAGTTTAGAAGCCACCACATCTACAGCAGCCTGAACTGACTAAAAGATAGATAGGTAGATGGATGTATCTGCATATACATACAGATACATATATAGGCAGAGTGTTTATTTTATATATATATATATATATAATGAGACAATATATATACATATATATACACACACACATAAATATTTATGGTTAGGGTTAGCGTTTGTGTATACGTGTGTGTATATATATCATTACATATTTATTGTATACAAGTATATATAATCTGCATATACATACAGATACAAATATAGGCAGAGTGTATATAGCATAAACATATCCGCATGTGTGATGTTTCTCTATCTTACTTTAAGTAGAAGCATTCTCAGGCTATTAGAGACACAGAGAACATGGAGCTACGCTTTGCAGTGGTGGTAAGAGCACCAAGCCTTGGAAGAGGAAATCTGATTACTGTTCTTCCCTGCTAACAACTAGCTCTGGAAGTCTTAGAATTTCTGAATTTCTCTGGAACTCAAATTCCTTCCCTTTAAGCCATGCTACAGACACCCAACTCAAATTGTTCTAGGCCAAAGAACAGAGAAGAGAGAATTTGCCAAATGGCTCACAGAATTTAGAAAGGCCCTAGAGTTCTACCAGAAATCTTCCTCCACTTCTTTCCTGCTTCCTTCTTTCAAATATGGTAGGAATCATGGCCACCAGTTTCTTCCAAGACTCGTATGGCACTTTCTCCTCCGGAGAAGGACAGTCTCTTCTCCTGGATCCAGTTCAAAAATTTCCAAGAAAAAAGCAATTATGGTAATGGAGCCAGGTACCTACTGCATGTAGGAAAAGGCCATTGACTAGGAAAAGGGCAGCCGTTCCTAAAAGGGACTGAGCTGGTCAGAGGAAACAATGTTATACCACAGATCTGGACTATGGATAAGACACCAGTGTCCTAAATGTTCTTTAATTTCCTCTTTGCACATCATCTGAATTTTCCCAACTTTCTGGTTCAATAAACTGAAGATAGTTATGGGTTTTGACACTACTAAACCAAGAGCATCAAGTGTAGGTGGAGAAGTGGGAGGGAAACTGATTTCTTTGACAAAGTTATTTCTTTGGGAAAAAATCAGCAAAAATATTCCACCTTACATTTAGGCATAATTTTATTATATGTAATTAGTACTGAAGCCAAGAGTTATACCTAGACCTTGACTGGAAGCAGACACTGTGGTTGGGTACTAACGTTGGCTTATACTTGCTTGCAAGAGCCAATTGATAAATTTTGGCAAAGAATTTGGTAAACCAGTTGCTAAACCCAAATATTATTAAAAATTAAACTATATAAACATAAAATTAAATTATATTTTAAAAGGTAATAATACTCAGAATTCATCGCTTCCTAATTGTTGGATTATATTTTACTACTGTGTATGCTGTTGAGGTTATTTACATTTATTGTACTTATATGATGGAAATATTAAATAACAGCGTGTTATCATGTATCTCCTGCCAATGTTTACTTAAAATCAACCAAAGTGGGAATATGTACACCATAGAAATTAGCAAGCACTACCAACAGGATTTTTTTCTTAGAAAGCTGATTGGTAAATCCTTTATCATCACACCACTGGACACCACTTTCAATTATTAAAGAAATCAATTGAACTTGAAAATCTGTAGGATTTCTGGGAGCCTAGAGCGGCCTGAAACAATCTAAGATGAGTTTAAAATATTGTCTCTGGTTTCCGCTAGTCAAATAACAGAGATTATAATGTTTTGATTTTTTTCTTTTTTTGAGACGGAGTCTCTCTCTGTCGCCCTGGCTGGCATGCAGTGGTGCCATCTGGGCTCACTGCAACCTCCGCCTCCCAGGTTTAAGCAATTCTCTGCCTCAGCCTACTGAGTAGCTGGGATTACAGGGACCTACCACCGCGCCCAGCCAATTTTTATGATTTTAGTAGAGTTGGGGGTTTCACCATCTTGGCCAGGCTGGTCTTGAACTCCTGACCTTGTGATCCACCCAGCTTGGCCTCCCAAAGTCCTGGGATTACAGGCGTGAGCCACTGCACCCGGCCTGAAATTTTTTTGAAAAGAATTCATGATACTAAAATAAAGAAGAGGGAAAGAGAACAGGTATTATTGTACAGAAAAAAATCAGTCAATAAATGTAAAAAACAGGATGAAATTAGAAAATCACCATTTTGGAACCATTATTATAATAAATGAGGCAGATAAGAATCATTATTAATAAATGTTAATATTATTGGGTGAGGGGCCACTGGGGGACAAGATATTCATATAATCACCTTAATTAATACTTTTCAGCTCCAAAAAGAGAAATCTGGTGAAAATACCTTACCCAAAATATAAAACTTAACATCACCAATCTTTATATAATGCACATTATATAACAGATTATATACATCACCTTTGAAGTATTCTTGCCAAAAATATTTGTCCTGAACCTAACCATGAGTAAATAATAGGACAAATCCAGGTGTGAACTATTCTATAAGAAAATTGATTTGGATTCCTCAAAATATCAATGTATATCAGACATTTTTAAAAGTAGAGGGCTTTTTCTAGAATAAAGAAGACTAAGGAAATCCAATAACCAATACAATGCATTATCTTTGTCTGGGGCCCGCATTTTATTTTTAAGTATAAAGGATATTTCTGGGACACTGGGAAAAATTTGAATATATTTGGTATTAGTGTATCAGTATTAAATTTTGAGAGGGTAATAATTTTGTTATGCAAGATATTATCTTGTTTCCACATGCTGAAGAAACATCTGAAACTTAAAAAAAAAACAAAACTGTATATACACACACACACAATGCAAGTGTGGCAAAGTGTTAAGAATTGGTGACTCTAGGTGAAGAATATACATTCTTCATTATATTCTATTTTCATCCTACTTCTTAGGAAGATTGAATTTTTTCAAAATAAAAATATAGGTCAAGCATGGTGGCTCATGCCTGTAATCCTGGCACTTTGGGAAGCCAAGGCGGGTGATCCCTTGAGGTCAGGAATTCAAGACCAGCCTGACCAACATGGTGAAACCCCATCTCTACTAAAAATATAAAATTAGCTGGACGTGGTGGCACATGCCTGTAATCCCAGCTACTCAGGAGGCTAAGGAAGGAGAATCGCTTGAACCCAGGAGGTGGAGGTTGCAGTAAGCCAAGATCACACCATTGTACTACAGTCTGGGCAAGAAGAGCAAGACTCTGTCTCAAAATAATACATATATAATACAAAAGTCAGGAGAGATAGATGTAAAGAGAAAAGGGAAAGAAAAATGGCAGAAAGAGAGAAAGAAGGAAAGAGAAGAAAGCAAAGGAGGAAGGGAGGAAGAAAGAGGGAGGGAGGAAGGGAAGGAAGGAAGGAAAGAAGGAAGAAAGGAAGAAAGGGAGGCCAGGAGGGAGGGAGGGAAGGAAGGAAGAAGGGAGGGAGGGAAGGAATGAGGGAAGGAGGGAGGGAGGGAGGGGGAAACAGCTAAGAATAAGAGAATGTTAATCCTTATTGCCTAATAAGGAGCACCAGATATTCTTGATATAAAAGCTTAAATATGATGTTCTTATAATCAGAAATGCAAACAAAACAAGACTCAGAGAGATAAAAGAAAATTTATCTGTACTGTAAAAATTTTTTGAGTTCAACCTAATTTTTATGTATTCATATCATGTAACAATATGTAGCCATCAAAAATACTTTCTCAAAAAGTAGTAAAGAACATAGAAAAAATTATATGAAGTCAATGAAGCATTAAATACAACTCTTAGTGATCTTCATTTTATTTTTAATTGTAACATTAACATACAGTAAAATGCACAAATTTTAGGTGTTTGTTTTTACATGTCTTGGCAATTGTATACAATAGTGTATACCATCCAACAAGAAATAGAACATTTTTGGGTGTTCTTCACATATTATACATATAAATTTTTTGCATACATATGAGCCGAGAATTTTTTCCCAGTTTATGCCTTGTCTAGTCATGTCTGAATGATGTCTTCTAAAGAGCAGAACATTTTTTGTGAAATCCAATTTAACATTTTTACTCTTATTGTTAATACTTTTTGTGTTCTTTCCTTGAAATCTTTGCCCACCCTAATATCATAAAGATACTCTCTTTTTGTTCTTCTTGAAGATTTATGTCTCTGTCTTTAAGCTGTCTATAATCTGTCTCAAATTAGTTGTTTTGTATGGAATGAGATATGGGTCATAGTTCATTTGTTTTCTTCCATATGGATATTCAGTTTCTCCAGCAGCATTGCTAAATCCTTTGAAAACTGACTTGATACATTGACTGATCTTGGTTTGTTTGTTTTGAGACAGGATCTCACTTTGTCACCCAAGCTGAAGTGCAGAGGCACCCTCATGGCTCACTGCAGTCCCAACTTTTCCTGGGCTCAGGTGATCCTACCACCTCAGCCTACTGAGTAGCTGGGTCCACAGGCATGTGCCCCTGAACTCAGCTAATTTTTGCATTTTTTGTAGAGACAGGGTTTTAGCATGTTGCCTAGGCTTGTCTCAAACTCCTGAGCTCAAACAATCCTCCCGCCTTGGCCTCCCAAAGTGCTGGGATTACAGGTGTGAGCCCCACACCCAGCTGCTCTTGGTTTATTTTGTAAAAGTATAATATACAGACAAAAAGGCTAAAAGTACTGTTGTCCCTTGGTATACACAGAGGATTGGTTCCAGCACCACTTGTGTATACTAAAATCTTATTCATACTCAAGTCCCTCAGTCGGACCTGCAGAACCCATATATATGAAAAGTCAGTCCCCCCACATATGCAGGTTTCCCGTCCTTCAAATATGAATGTTGTATTTTTTTTTAAAGTAAAAGCAAGTTTATTAAGAAGGTAAAGGAATAAAAGAATGGCCACTTCCTAGGCAGAGGAGTCGAATTTTGTATTTTTTATCCAAGTTTGGTTGAAAAAATCTGCATAAAAGTGGACCCATGCAGTTCAAGCCTGTGCTGTTGAAGGGTCAACTCTAAAACCAAAAGCATTAATGATAGTTATTATTAAATGGGAGGATTGTAAGTGGTTTTCTTGTCTTCTTTATGCCTTTCTGTGTTTTTGTAATTTTTGACAATAAGTCTATGTTATTTCATAATACAAAACATACAAAGCTTTTAAGTTTTCATGTTCATTTTTTCTCTTTTCCTTAAGCTATAACATAAAATCTGCAAAATTATAGCTTAAAATGTACATAAATAAGGGTAACTTTAAAAACTTGTATGTTTGACTCTATACACAAATATCTTTCAGATAAGTAAGGTATTTTATCTAAATGATAAAAGTACGTCTGAATAAGTGGACACATTGTGAAAAGTATTGCAATAATTACTATGTATTTTAGCTCTATTTTTATATCTTTCATTTACACTGACCACACTGAATAATTCTGAAAGTTCATAAAATTTGCCAGGTACAAAATTTGAACACTGCTTTAGATATGAATATTTTGTCATTTCAATTTTGTAATAATTTACATGTAAATTTAAGTTCTTTCTTTGTTGGAAAAATGTTTTTCAAAGGCCCAGAAATTCCTTTTTTTCTTGCAAGGGGTTAAACATCAATCTCACAATCTTGTACTCCAAACTTTAGAAACTCTTTCTTGTAAGTGCAAAAGTAAACATCAACCTCTACATGTCTATCGCAAATGGAGTCAAAATGAAAGCAGTTTTGCTGTAACATGGTATTATGCCTGAAGAGATAAATATATACTGGCAAAAGAGGAAGGCAAGCTAAGAATCAACAGTAAAAATGTATAACTCATCAGTTTCGATTACAGAAATGTCACACACAACTTTCTTCTTTCTGTTTTGAACTGGTTTTGGATTCCCCGTTTCGCCTGAGGTTTAAATTTCAGCCTTAAATGATTAAACCCCAGTTCTCCAGGCCTGCCTTTCTTACTTTCTCAGCAATTCAAGCCAGCTTAGACAATTCAACTTAACCTAAATTAGTCAAACATTGGAAAACTCTCAACGCACCTGGGATATGTTTCAGCTGTATGACAACCTGGGCCTCAAGCTTCATTGCACTGATTTGTGGCACAACAGTTAGCAGCACGTTCAGGAAGAGGGGCCTATATCACGGGAATGTCAGGAATGGGAGTAGAGGAGTCTAAGTGCAGTTCTTCTAATGGACTAAGTAATCAAAATATTTACTTTCACTGCTACAGCTATTGTGGCATCTGAAATGACACCTATGTATGGTAAACCTGGGTAGAATATTAGAAAGCTACTGTATAGGAAGCAGCATTGTCTAAAAAATATTTTCAACAGAACAAATTTAACATGGAACAAATAATAGGAATAAACACTGAGGAAAGAAAACAGGAGTCTTGGAAAAGGGATCGCAGAACTGCAAAAATGACTATTTAGGACTGAAAGATTTTATGTGGAAACTTTTCTGCAGCTGTGACCATTTGTCTGTATTAACAACAGACCTGTTTTGTTTTGTTTGGGGTTTTGGCAAATTACAGTATCCTGTATTGTTCTCTCATCTTGTGGAAAGAAAGGAAACTGTAACTCTATAGAGTTTTATCTTGTATTTTTTATTTTCCCAAAATTCTCCTCAACTCACCCATAGTTGTAGACTAGATTAAAAAGCCTTTGAACTTCAATTGTAAAGTCAGAGGGAAAGGTTTGGTCTTGACGATTCTAAGTCAGTCACTAATGGAAATGAAAGCTGTGCACTCTGGAAACGCTGGCTCCGGTGCTGGGGGATCATGTGCAAACCACGGAATAGGTGGTCAGGCCAGAGCTCTGGAACAGCCTTCCTGTCCCTTGGCTGAGTCTCCTTTCCCCACAATTTCCACGGCTGCTTATCCCAACCCCACTTCTCTGCTTTTTTCCTCCAACGCAAATCAACACTTTAATCAGAAGTATGAAAGTTCCTAATTGGTGTAGAAGATACTATACTAAGAAGTGAAACGGATAGGTTCCTCTCCTCTAGGACCAATGCAAAGTTAGAAAACAACCAATTAAGAAAGAATTACATTTTTCAAAGACCGACAGATGAGATCCTTGTATTTCTCAAGCTTGAGGAGGAGGATTTGGTATAATTTAGGCGAAAAGGAGAATATTCTCAGTGCTTGACCCTTGGCCTTCCAACACAGTTTGTTTGTTTTTTAAAGAAAAAGAGTTTATGATTGGGGGATCATTGATTTAAAGAGAACTGGAGTAACAGAGCGCTTGTCTATCACTTTCTATTCATTTTTTGTTGTTGTTGTTGTTTGTTTGTTTGTTTGTTTGTTGAGACAGAGTTTCGCTCTTGTTGCCCTGGCTGGAGTACAACGGCACAATCTCGGCTCACTGCAACCAGATTCAAGCAATTCTCGTGTCTCAGCCTGCTGGGTAGCTGGGACTATAGGCACATGCCACCACGCCAGGCTAATTTTTATATTTTTAGTAGAAACTGGGTTTGACCATGTTGGTCAGGCTGGTCATGAATTCCTGACCTCAGGTGATCCACCCACCTCAGCCTCCCACAGTGCTAGGACTACAGGCATAAGCCACCGTGCCCAGCCACCTTCTACTCATTGTTATTACATGGGATCTATGGGGAGAAAGAGGAGTTTCTGTCTCTTATTTCTACTGATGGACAACACCTTTATTTTTTTAACAATCTCTGCAGTGTGTTGAAAGGTGACTCCCAAGTAGGTACATCCATGTCCTGACCACCACAGCCTAGAAACATGGCCTTATTTGGAAAAGAGGTCTTTGCAAATGAAATCAAGTTAAGGAACTTGAGATGAAGTAATCCTGAACTATCCAAGTGGGCCCTAAATGCAATGATAAGTATCCTTATGAGATACAGTAGAGAAGGCCGTGGGAATATGAAAGCAGAAATTAGAGGGAGGCAGCTACAAGCCAAGAACAACTGGAACTACCAGAGTCTGGAAGAAGAAAAGAAAAAACATCCACAGCCTCCAGAGAGAGTAAGGTGCCCTGTCAGCAACTTGATTTCAGACTTCTGGTCTCCAGGACTGTGAAATAACTAATTTCTGTTGTTTTATGGTACTAATTTTTCAGTAATTTGTTACAGCAGCCTTGGGAAACTAATACAGTAAACTAAGGGTTTTTTTTTTTTTTCAGATTCTGCTTCACAATTTCTGTTATTCATTCATTTATTCAGTAAACAAACGGGCAACGAATGTGTCAGGCATTGGACAATGCACAAGAGATACAGAGCTGAAAAATAAATCTATTCTCAAGAGCTTTATAAACTGGTAGGGATAATCAGACATGTAAACTAAGTACAATAAAACATTAAAATGTCATTATTATGTGTGGGCACGAGAAGGAAGTAACCACTGCTTCCTGAGATGGTCACAAAAGGGTTCAAAGCAGAGAGAGACAGAAAAGCTGAAGAAGTGTTTGCTGGCCAAGAGGGTTAAGAATGGGATGGAAGGAATTCTTGGAAGAGAAAGTATCATAAACAGAGGGATGGAGGTATGCAATCACATAACCTCTAGAGATATTGGATGTTTTTAAGTATGTCTGGTAAGAGTCTAGAATAGGCCTGGTGAAAGGAAATGCTAAAGGGTAGATAAGGAAGGGCCAGATTATTGGCAGCCACATTAGCCAAGCTGAAGAGTTTGGAATGTGTCCTATGGCAAATGGGGAATCCTTAAAACTTAACATCTTCAAGCAGGGTGACAACATGTCACACTGTGTTTCAGAAAGGTTGCTGTAGTATAGGTGGTCAGGGTGCCTTGGGGACTCAAGATCAAGGCAAGGAGATTCATTAGAAGAGTACTGATGTGGTCAAGGGGGCAGAACTAAGGCCGAACTAAGGCACAATCATGAGTCTGGAGCAGAGGAATGGCAAAAAAGAGAAACTGACAAAGGAGTCTGAGATAAAATAGAGTTTGAGTTAGAGAAGTGAGAAGCAAACAGAGCAAATTCTGTTACAGTAACCAAGAGAGAAGAGGGGATCAAGAAGGAAGTAATAACAGTCAGAACTCAAGTAATGCGAAGAGGACTCCATTGGATTTGCCAATGAAGAGGCCATTGGTAACTTTGGCAGAGAAGTTTGAGGGCAGATGTTATTTTTATAATGCCATGTAAATTGCTGGCAAGTCAATTAACATCAGCAAAACAAAGGGGTTGATCCATAGATTAGTAGTCATCAAAATGTGTTTTGTACAGTTTCCCAGCATTATCTGGGAACTTAGAACCTGGAAGTGCAAATTCTCAGGTCCTACTCCCCCTAAATCAAATACACTGGGTTACAATTCCGATGCTGAAGTCTAGGAACTGGCTATATACACTAGACAGGACCTTACCACTGAAAACGTAATCCATGGACTGGCAACATCAATATCACCTGGGAGCTTGTTACAAGTGCAGAATGTTGGACCCCACACCCGACCCATTGAATCAGAATCTGCATTTTAATAAGATCCCCGTGATTCAGTTACACAATGAAGTTAGAGAAGCACTGTTAAAGGATTTTAATCTCTATAGCTTTCTTTCTCAAAGTCTGAGATTACCTATTATATAAATCTGTTAAATTACTATTCAAGGAAGGGGAGAGAATTCAATATAACATAACAAATTTCCTCCTCTCAAGGGAGACAATAAGGAATAACAAATGGGCTATAGCTTACATGAGACCAGGAACATTCCATGTGCAGTCAAAGTAATGTAGGTGCTTTGCAGTTCTTTGGTGTTTCAATTCTAGGTTACAGAAATACATGTTTTTCTTCACAAAGATAGAAAACATACTGGGGTTCATTATATTATTCTGGTGGAAAATAACATCAGGCCACTAGGACTTTATTCAAAAAAGTATCCTGGTGTTCTTGAAAGAGACAGTATATGGAAACAGATCTTTACACAGCCTAGTGGGGAATTGCTTATGTTAGGAAACAAAAATCATTAAGATCTGCTGAATTTACTGTATGTAAAACAGAGCTCCATTTAAAAAAAAATGAGAACAATTATATTTACTTTGTGTAAATATAGTTTAGCCCAAAGATTCTCAAAATGTCCTCAGACTAGCAGCATTGGCACCACTGATGAGCTTGTTAGAAATGCAAATAATTGGGCTCTGCTGAGACCAACTGGATCAGTATCTCTAGGGCCAGGATGCAGGAAATTGTTTAACACTCCAGGTGACTCTCATGCACGGGAAAGTTTGGTTTAGGCATCAGAGACACTTCATATAAAACACTTCTGCCTGCATTGTCTCCTTTGCCTAAACTGCCTCCAAAACTCTCTTCTCGGCTTAAATATTTTCATTTATCTTTAAAATCCTATTGTGGGACCTTTCCTCCTTCCCCTTTTCTCTTCCTCTATCTACCTATGTCTTTCCGTTCTAGTTTTTCACTTCCTATTTTGTTCTTAACTCACTTTAACTTTGAACTGCCCAATCCTCAAAGATGCATACAAATCTGGCACTTCTACTCAAAAATTTGCCAGCCTAAGCAAGTCTATCAGATACCCATGCTCAGCATTATGAAAGAAACGAAACAGTACATCAGCCACTTTGTTCTTGAAACAATGCAGCTTATAGAAATGACAGCTTACAGAAATGTACAGTTCTTGGGTATTAATGTGACTTTAGCAAGAACTCTCATGACTGTCATGTGCTAATTGCCCACAAAATGTCTGCTGGTATAGAAAAGTACATGATTTTCAATTTACAGGCAATTTACCAGAATATTTGGGCCCTGTATTAGGATTAACTGTTCATGACTTCACCATAGGAGTTGGCTAATAGGCACAGTAGGAACAAATATTAATAATAATAAAAGTGTTACTTTGTTTAACTGAAATGATTTGTCTTTATTACACAGTCTACCACTAATAATGATAATTGCTTATAATTATTTATTACTAAATTTGGTCCAAGGCCTTTTCTATGAGCCTTACAGCTACTAGGTTGGTGCAAAAGTCATTGTAGTTTTGCCATGAAAAGTAATGAAAAAAACCACAGTTATTTTTGTACCAACCTAATATTACTGTACACATATACGTATTTATTTATTTTGAGACAGAGTCTTGCTCTGCTGCCCAGGCTGGAGTGTAGTGGTTTGATCTCGGCTCACTGCAATCTCTGCCTCCTGGGCTCAAGCAATCCTTCCACTTCAGCCCCTGAAGTAGCTGGGACTATAGGTGCCCACCACCACACCCAGCTAATTTTTGTATTTTTAGTAGAGATGGGTTTTCACCATGTTGCCCAGGCTGGTCCTGAACTCCTGGCCTCAGGTAACCCACCATCTCAGCCTCCCAGAGTGCTGGGATTACAGGCATGCGTGAAGGCATCTGGCCTATTGATGTATTTAAACCTTCCCATAACCCAATGTTCAATGCTATTGTCATCTCCATTCTACAGATGCGGAAATAGAGGCATGGTGAAGCTAAGTAACTTGTCTAGAGTCATTTTGCTAGGAAGTAGTAGGCATGGGATTTGCATATAGGCAATCTAGCTTTGGGTTCCTAGATTGCATTCACTGCATTACACTGCTTCTCAAGTGAAAATGAGTTGGATTATATAAGGCATATTTGAATGTCACGTTCCTTCACATTTTTCACTAAGAGACCAGGTTCATTATATATTTTCACATCCTCATGCTTTTGTGAAAAAGCTGTGGGGCAAATGACTGCCCAGGAGCCAGAGGTCCTCAAATTTTATCCTAGTGTTATAAGCAACTAGCTGGATGCATATGGGGAAGCTGACAGGTTTACCCTTAATGGGTCACAATTTCTTCTCTTACAAAAGGATAAGGTTAGATTCCATTAGATCATATTAATTGTTCTTTCCAGATCCAATATCTGTGAATTCAAAGAATAAAACATAGTCCTAGGAAATCGTTACATTTGGGAACATAATGGTACGCAGAAGCATAATTAATCAATTTTCTAATTATTCCTTTAGCTATAATGTAACAATTCAATATGGCATAATTCTTGGTTATTAAGGCAGAACAGAAGTGTTTGCTACTATGTGAACAACATGCAGAGAAATAAAAATAAAAACTAAAATATGTTTGCCCAATATAATAAAGGCCAGAGGTGAGGAACTGTTAATTTCCTACTGCTGCTTTAACAAATTATCGCAAATTTAGTGGATTGAAAAAACACACAAATTTATCTTATAGTTCTGGAGCTCAGAAATCTAAACTGTGTCTCGCAAGGCTATAAGCAAGCATGAGCAGCGCTGCGTTCCTTCTGGAGGCCTAGAGAAGAGTTCATTTTCCTTGCCTTCTCCAGCTTCTGTAGGTGACACCCATTCATTAGCTAATGGCTTCCTTCCTCCACTTTCAAAGATGTCAATGGCAGGTTGAGTCCATCTCACATCACATCATTCTGACCTCTTCTATTAGGTTGGTGCAAAAGTAATTGCAGCTTTGCCTTGTGATTAAATTAGGTCCACCCACATAATCCAGGATAGCCTTTCCTTCTCAATATCCTTAATTTTTTTTTTTTTTGGAGACAGAGTTTCGCTCTTGTTACCCGGACTGGAGTGCAATGGCGCGATCTCGGTTCACCGCAACCTCCGCCTCCTGGGTTCAAGCAATTCTCCTGCCTCAGCCTCCCGAGTAGCTGGGACTACAGGCACGTGCCACCATGCCCAGCTAATTTTTGTATTTTTAGTAGAGACGGGGTTTCACCATGTTGACCAGGATGGTCTCGATCTCTTGACCTCGTGATCCACCC